>CP126895.1:19375000-19570000 GCA_030440675.1 Furcifer pardalis | reverse complement strand
ATCATCATCATCATCATCATCATCATCATCATCATCATCATCATCATCATCATCATCATCATCAGCGTTGGCGTCATTGTTGTTGTTCTTGTATGCCACCGTACTCGCAGAACGACTCTGGGCCACTAACAAAATACAATATATATATAATTACAGTCACAAAGACCACATTATCATAATCATAATCATCACCGTATCAAAAGATAATAATCACAATCATCACAGTATCAAAAATAATAATATTAATAAACACAGTAACAATCAAAAAGTATCAATATCACAGTAAAATGTTACAAAAACAAAAAGCAAAAACCAAAACCACATTTACTGAATCCTGTAATGATTATATGCAAAGTCCTACAGAAGGTAGCCAGGAAAAGTCCAAGAAAGTTTACCCCACGTTGGGAACCACGGGTTTAAACATACTTAGCCCATTTGAACATATGTTTCTTCACTGTCTGAAAAAGATCTGATTGGAGAATGCTTTCCACATTCTGAAGAAGTAGAAGAAAAAGGCAAATACTGTACACTTCATTTTCACATTCAAAATGCATCTCTGCGAGGGAGGCTGCCGACTCTGGTGTTTGGGCATTCCTTTCACTAAAGGTCAAATATAATATATTATATTAAAAATGATGTGAAAAGAAGTGCAATTGACTTGTTCCAGCTCCCTATCTAAACTGGCAATCCATTTTACCTACCTTCAGAACAGCTTCTCTGACATGGGATTGTAATTTTCTCTGCTAAATTTGAAAGCACCATTTTCAACCTAAACCACTGCTGGCTGGGATATTCTGGGAATTTAAGTCCAAAGAAGTAATGTTTCAAAGATGTGGAAATGAATCTCAAGTTTTGAATGGTATCAGGTTTGGGAGAGATAGTACTTTTTGTTTGGTTTTTCTTATCCATCCCCTCTCTATCCCACACACTTATTTCATGTCCTAAAAACTATACTTATCAAATCTGATGTTTATTCTCAAAGTGAAGCTGACTGTGCTTCTGATATACTCTCAGCCCTAAAAATATCTAGCAAAAATCATTTCCTGCCCCAAACCACAGAGAATGGTGATGGTCCCCAAGTGGATTAAATCCTACTTGACTCCATCTTGAAGGAGGGCAGCATCTTCATCAATACTGGCCTGGGGCTGAGGAGGACTTTGCGTGCCAAAAGGGCTCAGGATCAGAAAGTGACTCACAGAGCTGGATCAGTGGTACAGGTGCCATGCTGCAATGTGGAAGGCAGATAAAAGGCCTCTGCACTATAATCTCAGGACAGTCTTCATGGCTGGTTTCCATGAGGATTGCCAAGATCTGGATTTGGATACAGCAACAGCAGCTTTATATTCATTCTGTCTGATCCTTTATTGTATCACCTCTTCTCCCATCTTGTTCTGAGACTTGTCTCTCAAACCCGATTCCAAAAATTTCCTCCCCTCATACATCTGCACCAGGGCCGGATTTTCCCATAGGCTAACTAGGCTTCAGCCTGGGGCCTCAAGATCAAGAGGGGCCTATATTGATGTATTTTATTATCTCTCATGTAATTTACAAACTTAAAAATGGGAGGTGAAAGGGCCACATAAGTGGAATAGCCTAGGGCCTCTTTTCATGTAAATCTGGCCCTCATCTGCACTCTCTTATATGAGATTTACTCCTTTCCTGAGGTAGTTTATCCCTTAGTGAATCAGAACCACTCTTACTATTTCAGAAACCATTAGCATTTGTTATATTAACATGATAAGGTTATTATCCACCTATTACCTCTTTAAAAATTATTACTTCCAAATAGTTGACAAGTGCACTATAGGCATCCAATATTGCTTTTGAAACTACTGATACCATTACAGAATGTCATAATGGCTTGTTGTAAGATCACATGAGCCCTTGACTTGATTATGGGTTGACTAATGTGACCATGATGTCAGGGAAACGTTATAGTAACTATGATAGTCTATATCATTAAACTGGTAGATCAACTGATGAAAATGTGAGGTGAAATGCAAAGTGCTCAGAGAAGTTATTTTTTGGAGCACAAGTCCCAGAATTTCTCAGGCAATATTTTGAGATTCTAGAAACTATAGTCTCAAAAAATAACTTGTCCAAATTTTGGAACTACTGTATGTGGGAAAATCTTGGCAATCTTCATTTGAATCTAACTTCTTTACTATTGGCAATAATTTAAACCTTTACTTTTCAAAGTCCCATTGAAATAAACATACTGAAGTAGACATTTCAATGTTCTTAATTTCAGTCGGCTTCAAGTATGTTTAATTTTCCTCAAAGTAGACCTGATGTGTTTCCAAAATAAACTATATAATAATCTGTCTCCATACTTCAGTGTTTGACTTGAACATCAATCTTGCCAACCAAGTGCCTAGCTTACAATTGGTACTGGATAAGCTTTTGAGAAATGAATAAAGGGTAGATGCTGTAAGGCCGCTAGGATCTTTATGAAATGTGTCTTTTTAATTTTACTGGCTTCCAATTTCCACTTAACTCAGAAATGCGATAATATATAAAATGGAGCAAAACCCAAGATACCCAAATTGACTTAATTTGTGACAGGATGATAACAGGATGGGAATTAATAGCATGGTAATCAAACTAATACATCTTTTCTAAAGGAAAAAAAATGAACAAAAGGCTTTTAGCTTTTGAGAAATGGAATCCTATTGTAATTTGATCACGAACTAGGGTCTTTCAGTGCTGAAAATTCAAACTGTGCCCCATTTTAAGTGGCACCTTTTAATTCTTCCACAGCATATACTAATAGTAAACTCTGGTCTGTTTTTCTTTATATAAACCCAATCACATCACATCAAATTATACAACTAATTAACACACACTCCTTAAAAAAATTGCATATAATTTTGGCAAGCCAAATTAACGCCAGTCCCCTGAAACCATGTTTAGTAATTCCCATTGACTGCAGTAACGCCTACTATTGAGAGACGGTCTAATCAGCTACAGGCTCTCCTGCTGATGAGCTGAACCAGGGAACCAGATGTTTCTGCTTTCTAGGCTAATGAAAATGTCATAGACATTTCTCCCTCCATCTCAGTGAAGAAATAATTCCATTACAGGCATGATCTAGGTCTAGGTAGTCCTTCCTGATCTCTTCGGCACAACTGGAATGAACAGAAG
This sequence comes from Furcifer pardalis, assembly GCA_030440675.1. Lineage (NCBI taxonomy): Eukaryota > Metazoa > Chordata > Lepidosauria > Squamata > Chamaeleonidae > Furcifer > Furcifer pardalis. Next base: position 19,566,856 of record CP126895.1, on the reverse strand, counting down.
GGTTTTTACTATATAAATGAAAAAAATTGTGCAAAGCTTGGAAGTACAGTTGTACCTCGCTTAAAGAGCATAATGCATTCCAGGATTGCTCTTTAAGCGAGTTTGCTCTTTAAGCAAAACACCACTGTAAGTGACCAATTGTGTGTGTGTGTGTGTGGGGGGGGGATTGTGAACCCCGATTTATTTGTTAAGCAAGTTTTTGGTTGGTTTTATTTGTTAAGCAAAGCGAACATTCAGAGAAAGTCCTGCTCTTTAAGCGAGTTACTCGTTAAGCGAGGTGTTCTTTATGTGAGGTTTGACTGTAACTCATTACTAGCAATGAGTTCTTTCTAAGTAAGTTCTTTTTTGCAATAGTTTAGGCATAACTAATTACAACCATAACATCAAGAAAAACATGGGTCTTTGGGTGTGTGTGAAGGAGTTTCAGCTACTTTTATATGAATGTGTTTTGCACCAAATACGTACAGTTTGTAGTGTTATTATTTGTCTGTGTTTGAAAAGTAATTAAAATATTTCAGTTACTTTTGATCCATGAGAAAGCAAAGTTACTTAAAAAATTATAGCTACAGTAGAATGAATTATTCTTCTGGTCCTTGGCAATGTAATTTTAACTAAATGCTTTTTAAATGTAACTGTCCAACTTGTTCCCTCCTGGTCTCTCTCCCTCTCCCTCCTTCTCTCTCTCTCTCTCTCTCACACACAGGAAATTATATTTTCATCTCACATTATATTGTATATACAAGCTAACGAAATATGTTTTCTGTTTATGGGCAAGGGATCTGACTAGCATTAAATTACTTAATGAGATGTCTCATGCAATTAAAATAGGCGTACCATTTCTGTTAGCATTTTAAAGCCTGTGCATTCTGGGAGGGCTGGTTTACTTGAGTTTAAATAGATGATAATGAGCATGATGAATCAGTCTGCTTAAAACTGAGTACTGTGTAACTGTCTAGTAAAACTGCAGCATAAAGTGTGTAACACAGAAGTTCCCAACCTATGGCCCATGGGCCGGCTCCATCCAGCCTGCCTCCTCCTCTTTTGCACCAGGAAGTGGAAGTGGGTGCATTTATATCAGTCGTAAATTGCACTGCGCATGCACAAATGTGCCCATGGCTGTCATAAACACAGAAATGGACACATTTATGACAGCCGTAAATGCGCCTGCTTCCACTTCTGGGGAAGTGACCAGGCCCATGGCAGATAAAGGTTGGCCACACTGGGTGTAACATATAACACATTATCAATATCTCTGGCAGAAGGTTATTCTGTATCACTTTGCAGATTGCAGATTTGGAATTAAATCCAAAGAAGAATGGAAGAGCACACTTAAGTCTTGGGGTAGAATTGTATATACTTGAGTATAAGTCTAGTTTTTCAGTCCCAAAAATGAGCTCCCAAAAGGGGGTAATGGCTTATACTTGGGTCAATGACCTCAAGGGTCCCAAGATTGCGTCGGATTGAGATGTGCCAAAACTTTAATTAATTTTACAATCTTTTCATGTATTTTTATTATTGAAACTCACTAGCAGCTGCTGCATTTCCAGCCTCGCTTAAACTCGGGTCAATCTATTTTCCTGGGTTTTAAAGTCAAAATTAGGTACCTCGGCTTATATTCTAGTCGGCTTATACTTGAGTATATGTAAGTGATATTTCTCTCACCATTTCTTTAAAAAAGGCAGGCCAAATCTAAATCTGTGCCTATCCCACTTCATTTGAGCAAACCCCCACTCCTATTTTTTTTAAAAAAAATATTTGAAAAGTTACATGCTTTTAATAACTTAACACCCCATCCCCCCCCCCCCAAGTTATTTCAATCACTCACCCGGAACCTAACCTACTCCTGCTCTTAAACTGAGCTGTCTTGAAGATGGGGCCTCTCAAATACCATGTAAGAACCAGTCATCTGTATCACATTGGTATGCGGATTTATGATAGCATAACAGAAGCAAAGTAAGAACAGGCCCTAGTCCAGTGATGGCCAACCTTGGCACTCCAGATGTTCTTGAACTTAAATTCCCAGAAGCCCTGATTATCAGGAGTGCTGACTTGGGCTTCTGGGAAATGAAGTCCAAGAACACCTGGAGTGCCAAGGTTAGCCATTCAGCCCTAGTCCGTCTAGTTCAGTGTCCTATTCACAAAGTGGTCTGCCAAATGCCTGCAGGAGGCCCATAATTGGGACATGAGCACAATGGCAATCCCTCCCCCTTCCCACTAGTACCATCATGCAACTGGTATTCAGAGTCATGCTCTTTCTAATGCAGGGTGCAATGTATAGCTGTCATGATTGTGGCTATGGGTAGCTTTATACTCCCTGGATTTGTCTAATCCCCTTTTAAAACTGTCTAACCATGCCATGAGCCAGAGTTTTGTGGTTAACAGAATGACATTCTAGGACTCAGGAGGGCCTGGGCTCAAAACTCTTCTGCTTGGCCACAGAAACTCATATCTGGGGAGGGGGGTCAGGAGGCAACGGTGGTAAAATGCTCCTTACCAGGATACTTAAGAGACCACATTATGTGTATTTTATGTATTATGTATTATGTGTATATGTACCGGTATTTATTTTAATTTATATGTATTTATTTTAATTTGTATTTTAATGTGTATTTTTATTTAATTTTAAAAATTTCTTTTATTTTATGTTGACTCCACCCACATCATGACATCATTATATTGGCTCTGCCCACAATGTCATGACATCATGATGTTGGCTGCATCCATGATGTCGGCTCCACCCACGGTGTGGTAGTAGAATTTTTGACATCCCACCACTGGGCACACCTCTCTAGCACTCAAAGGAGAGCTTTCTCCATGCCTACTCTGGCCCTATGGAACCTCCTGCCAAATGAGTTGTGTCTCCAGATGGAGCTGCTGCCCTTTAGGAAGGGGGTTAAGACCTGGTTGGCAGAGCATGTGTGGGGTATGGGCCAGACAGTTGCCTCAGTTTGTTGGCTCATCTAACTCCTCCCTCTCTCTGTGTGACTTGTTTAATCTCTTTTAATTTTTGTAACTTTTTAATCCTGTTTAATACTGTTTTTATACCATGTTTTTACTGTGTTTTAAAAGTTTGTTAGCCGCCCTGCGTCTTTGTGAGGAGGGCGGCATAAAAGTGTGATTAAATAAATAAATAAATAATAAATGTCTCACATATCTTGATTGCTATATATTGGATCCAAATTGTGGGCATGGACTACAATGTAACTGTGTTGTTCTCTCCACAATATAAATATGCCAACTAAAGGATCAAACTAGGAAACCTGAAATGTCATTTTTAGTACCTGTATATATGAAGATATGTGTCTGGTTTTGTCAAACCACAGTTTTCCCTGCTCAAATGCTGATGTGCAATAACACAAAAAAGCTGAGTTGAAATGAAATCTGCAGTACTTGCTTCTAAGCAAAAACGAAACAAAAATAAATTAAATGTGTTAGTTAATTAGATTGCAATGAAAGATTTTTCTTGTGGTGATTTATTTTTGTACCGTACAGCAATCCAGTTGCATAAAACTGGTATGTGTTTTAGGTGCGCTCAGCAAAATATCAGCAGACTAAGAAAGGCAGAGTCATCACAGAAACATGAGAACAATGGTTTGCTGTCAGAAAAAGTATTTGAGACTAAAAAGGTAAACTATAGAGCAGGTGTGCCCAGACGTTTTGGGCCGTGGGCCAATCATGTGGTTCAGGGAGCCGGTCAGTAAGCCGGTCATTTTGTAAAAGGTATGAGCATATGTTAAAGGTGAAGTATTTTAACAGTGCCCTAGTATCTAACATGAAAAGGAAATCACTCTTATTTTGACAGTGGAGGAACTTCCAGCCTCCTGACTTCATGGGTCTCTAGAACTTCCATCTTACCTGATCATTGGCCATGTTTTGTAGGTTGAATGAAACCTAGCATAGAATAATACCTGGAATATTTATAGATGCAATGGTTTCTGAGAGAAAGGAAAATTATAACACATTATTGAGATTGCTTCTAGTTAAGAAATTGTCTTTCCCCCCTCTTCCTGGAAGATTCATTTATAATTTTGAATTGGCATTAATTTAAAAAAGATTTACGCTGCATTTTAGCTTACCAAACAGGCTCCCCAAGATCTGTGCTATGATGGCATGTCATTGGTCTGAAATTTACATTGTTTTTTTCTAGTGGACAAAAATAAAAATAAAAATAAAATAAGAGTATATTATTTGCTCCTAGCCATATCATTTCACTTCATGATAATCAGTGAGCAAAAAAATTAAATAAAATGATGAGGATATATTTCTGATTTTTTCCCTTTCTTTTCCTACAGTCTCAGAGCAGGACAAATATATGAAAAATAACTGGAAAGTAGGAGCCCTGATAACATACTAACTTAGGTCAAAGAGAACTATAAGCATCAGCTGGAGAGTATTACAGAAAAATGTGTTGCTTGAGAACCGAGAAATATTTTGCACTCATAACAATTAAGTTGTTCACAGTAGAATGTATACATTTTGCTCACAAAAGGTATTCTGGCCTTAATGATACTGTAAGGTGTACTCTATTGCCAGGAACGGACTCTGAAGTTTATGTTATGGAATACTTAATTTGGATTGGACTGTTTTAGAGTTTGTTACCACTTTAGACAACAAACTGAACAGTTTGGAGACAGGTATCAGTTGAGTGTCTTCTTCAAATGTTTTCAAGAATTGCTTGCAATTTATTATTCCTGTCAGATTAATAAATGAAAAAGCACACTAAAGATGTGGATCTATCTTCATGTAGTTCTATAGGAGTATTCACTTTCTTTTATTTGTATGCTTTCTTTTTCTACCCAACTGACATTTGTCAGATGAAAGTGATTCCCATGACTACTGGGAAATTTCCATAGGCTATGAAAACAATGAGTGGAGAAAACACATCTACTTAGATTGGTTTTTATTATATATTTCCGATTCCATACTGGGTTAAACTACATTCAGCACTTCTTTCTAAGCTTCCCCACCAAATAAAACACCCTAGGAAAGCAATTCCCACCTCTCAGAAGGGCATTCCTTACAAATCAAGGAAGGTCTTCTTATACGCCAGATGCCCCAGACAGCATTTTCTTGTGCCCTAAAAGGCAGGTTTCTCCCTGATCCACCACAGCTTTAGTGTTCAGGCTCATTCACTCACGGTTGACCTGAAGGTCCTAGGTTAAGCATCCCCACTGGTATTTAGCCTCTGATCTCATTATTGTTACACTGCTATGACCTCTGATGCATTAAATTCTAACAAGGTGCTCTCGACAGGAACCCTTCTTCATTTCTCTCTATGGCTTTGCGGCTTGCCTGTGATAGCTTGGCTGCAGTTCTTTTCTCCACTCCAGACCACCATCCTTTAGTTTGACAATTTAGGGAGCTGTTGTTGTTCCAAAGGCTGAAACAACTGCGTAGGACATATTCAGCCAACCTCTAAAATGGCTTTCTGTATTTCAAGATTCATTAGGTCTTGGAAAGAGCTACCCCTGTTTCCCCGAATATAGGACCTCCTTGTATAGTAAGGCACTCCCTCTATTTTCCCCCACTTCAGAAATATAAGGGCCTCCCCGAAAATAAGGCACTCACCTAAATCTTGCCCTGGTGATCCACGGTATCAGCAATAAATGTGTACTGTATTCTTCTTCATCATGGAAAAATAAGACATCCCCTGAAAATAAGACCTTGTGCATATTTTGGAGTTTTTTAAAAATATAAGACAGTGTCTTATATTCGGGGAAACACGGTAGCTGAAAAGAAAATAGCCCCCACCTCAACAGCTGAGCATATCCAATGAATGGTTCAAGAGTGACAACAAAGACGAATTAAGGACATGGCAAGTATGCTACTCCAAATTTGCTCTGGATAGTTTACTCCAATAAAGGGAGGGGGGAAACACATTGGTTATCAATTGGTTTGTTGACTTTCGAATTAATATGATTCACGTATGTTCAGTCAAGATGTATGGTGTCTGTTTAAAAGAGATTGTGCCTCATAGGTTTTCTTCAACAATTCCAGATAAAAGGCATTCTCCCCTCTTCTGTATAAAGTTCATGTTGAAATATAACAATGGAAATTTTTACAAAAACTGATTGTTTGTATGAGGGTTTCACTTGGCAGGTTTATGTCCATATTGGGGGATGGTTTTAAACAGACATCTCCAGGTTTACCAACTTCACTAAAATGTGGAGAACCTGGGCGGTTCTCTCCAATATGGGCCCCCATCAATTATACGAATATGTTCTTGCACAGATCTTAGTAAAGTTCCTTTTATTTTTATTTATTTTTTTGGACTACACAGAATTTCCCAGCCAGTATAATCAGTCATAACAGGGGGAGGATGGTGACAGCACTGCTCCAAAAACTAAAGCAGAAACTTTCCAAATTCGTCTCTTGAACATGACTTGTATTTTATCCTTCTAGCTCTTACTTGTCTTCCAGAAGAAAGAATGGTGAAGCAGTTCCAAGCTTTGGTGACCAATTAAATTCTTCTGAATAACACATGGTGAACCACTTCTGAAAGCAAGGAGATTTTCATTTTCAAAAACAATTTGTGATGTGTGTGTGTGTGTGATGTGTGTGTGTGTGTGTGTGTGTGTGTGTCAACAGTTTAAAGACAACTAGTAGATGTAATAGTAGATGTATTTTTATTGCCTCTGGGTGCAATTGTGGCACCTTAAAGACTAACTGCTGTATTTTAATGTGAGCTTTTGTGGATCAAGTCCACTGGCTCTTTGGCTATAAACAGAGATGAGTACTGAACCCTAGAGTTGGTAATGACTGGCTTTTGAGCAAGGGCAACCTTTACCTAATAACAGAAGATCCCTGATTGGTATTCAAATTTGACGTCAGGTTTTGTCCCTGCAAGTGGTTCAAGGTTCCCCTTGCTCAAAAGCCAGACATATCTGACTTTAGGGTGCATCGCTCATCTTCATTTACAGCCAAAGAGCCAGTGCTGCCTGTGTTTGCAGATGTATACATGGTCATATGGCAGGCATGACTAGATTGCCCATGACGTAGGCTCTGCCCCGATGTAGGTTCTGCCCATGATGTAGGCTCCACCCATGACGTAGGCACTGCCCATGGTGTGGTAGTGAAAATTTTTGCTGCCCACCACAGGGTGACCCCTGTCTGCTGGCTTATATTATTAAGATTTCTCTCTTTTAATGGATGGTGTGTGTGGGTAATATAAATTTTTAATCGTTAAATTTTTAACTGGTTTTAGCTAGTTTAAAAAAATTAAATAGTTTTTAGATTTTATAACTGTGTTGTTGTTTCTTATTGTGAAACTCCCTGGGTCACTTTGTGAGAAGGGTGATGAATAAATCTGACTAATAAATAAAATAAAATAAAATAAATAAAATAAATTATTTCAAAAATTTTAAGTGTTTTTAGTTAGTTTTGATGTTGCTTTTAATTGTTGTTAGCTTCTCAAAACTGTTGCTGAGCTGGGCAGCAATAGAAATTTGAAGAATGAATGAATGAATGAATGAATGAATGAATGAATGAATGGAGCTTGTGTCTCTCTGGAAAGCTGGCATAGGAGTTTTCTAATCGGGTTTTTCCATTAGTCAAACGGCATGGCTGAATGGAATCCCAAAGCTATTTGCTTTCATGTTTGAGACAGTTGATTGCAAAAAAAAAAAAAAAAAAAATGCCCTGGTTGGTTTTGTTGCCTGTGTTTCTCATGCTTCATTGTTCTTAACAGATAGTTTGTTATTATGAACACTGTACCTTCCAGAAAGGGTCCCTAAGCTGTGCTGGACTTCTCCTTCCTATCCACCCTTGGCATTTTTAGCATATTCATCATTTGAATGCCAAAAGTTTATCGGTGCTCTTTACCAAGAGCTCTGCATCTCTGGTCAACTGCTGGGACACAATTGGGGGCTTGAGGATTGTAAACATGATACTTGATCTGGGTCCAAATATTATTATTACCCCTCCCTTTTAAATAGAAGGCTTTCCTTTACAAGGATGTTCAGCTCACAGCTTGAACAGCGTAATTTTTACACAGGTCCTGGCAATCAATAAAAAATAAAGCCACAGGAAGAATGATTTATCTTGTCGGTTACAGAGACTGTCACAGAGAGAAATTGTAAAAGATCAATTTACACAACCTGGTGTGAGAACGTTATTGATATAACACGGCCGATCAGTTTCTGGTTGTCTGTGGGCAGTCACTGCAAAAGGGAACTCTGCCCTCGGATAGGGCCACTGACCAAGAGCTTAATAGACTCGGTGGTCCATAAAATGGACAAGAAGCCAATGGAGGAAGAGATTGCCAAAGGCGCTTGGTATGCTAACTTGCCTGGAGCAGGATGGATTGGCTGAACGCCCAATTGCTTAGTTAAGCAATGTCAGGCAGCCTTCTCTCTCTCTCTCTCTCTCTCTCTTTCTTTCTCTTTCTCTCTCCCTCGCCTCCTTACCCTCCCCTTCTTTTTTCTTCCCACTGTGAGAACAGTTCACTTGGAGACTTGCTGCCTTAATTACAAAGAGCCCTTTTAAATACAGGTCACAGGAGTTGGTTCACTTGAAAGGAAATAAGGAAACAAGCTACTTTCCTGGAAATTATATATTTTTTAAAAAAATTAAAACTTCCACTTCTCATATTAGTTAAATGAAGCTTATCAGCAGTTGTTAGTTGATCCTTTGACAGTCTGTTAATTGTACCTCCTATGTTAACAACGTTCTGTGGCCCTGGCTGAATATATGAATCCTCCCCTCCACCCCACTCTCCAATTTCAACTTTTAAAAGCCAATGGACAAGTGTGTAATCTATCCATGAAGTTCAGAGTTACGCCTTTTGTTGTTGTTGTGAATATTTAGACACTAGGCTCAGGAAAGGTATGATTTAATTCAGCTGATAGATGCTTAATTTAATTTTTCCATTTTTTTATTTTTCCAGAGAGGCTCTCTGGTGCCATCAGCTAGAGAGGTACGTCTCTCTAGCACCAGAAGGAGGGCCTTCTCTGTGTCAGCTCCAGCCCTATGGAACCTCCTGCCAACCGAGTTGTGCCTCCAGATGGAGTTGCTGCCCTTCAGAAAGGGTGTTAAGACCTGGCTGGCTGGGTAGGTATGGGGTACGGGCCAGATGGTCACCCCGGCCTGCTGTCTTATTTGACTCCTCCCCTCTCTCTTTGTGAATCTTTTAAATCTCTTTTTAATCTTTCAATTCTAATTTTTATCTTGTGTTGTAATTGTTGTTTTTAATGCCGTGTTAGCTGTCCTGAGTCACTCGTGAGGAGGGTGTCATATAAATATGATCAAACAAACAAACAAACAAACAAACAAACAAACAAACAAACAAACAAACAAACAAACAAACAAACAAACAAACAAACAAACAAACAAACAAACAAACAAACAAACAAACAAACAAACAAACAAACAAACAAATATGCCACCCAATCAGGGGAAAACTGACTCAGGGTGGCTTCGTTTAAAATTAGAATGGATTTCATATTGCTGATTTAATCACCACTCTTGCTTGTGTTATGTTGAACAGTGGAGGGGCGGTGAGGTACAGAGGTAAGAGTTTTAGGCTACCAGTGGGCATATTTATTTTCAGAATACACTCAGCCATAACATTCAGTGGGTATAGCAGGACCAGTTGTTGTCTCTCAGCCTAGTTATCCAAAGAGCATTTGTACTGAGGGGGTAAAAATTTCTTCAATAAATAACAAGAAATACAGCAGGTTTTTAGCCAAAGAGCCGGGTTGTGCAATATTTTGTTCAAATTATTTGTCTTACAAATTGCAATCGATTCACCAAGAACTGATCTGTAGCTCCTTCACTTCAAATAGTTTTTAAACATTCTAAGTATTTTATGCATATCTGAGTAGAGAAAAACATGGAAACCAAGAACCATATCCTCAAAAAGTACATTTATTAATTTCTCACAAAAGAATCAGATCATATGGCATAAGATCAAGTGACATGAAAAGAAGTAATATTGACTGAATTTAGATATCATAAAATATAATTAGCATTATGAGAATCATTGTTGATCTTCTCTGAACCTGTTTCAGTTGGTTGGCATCCTTTTAAAAGTACACTATCCAGAACTGGACACAGTATTCTCAATGTGGCCTAACTAGTGCTGAATCGAGGGGTGGGTGGGGGGATTAGTACCTCACAAGATTTAAAAACTATTTTAATACAGTCTAAAATAGCAATGACCTTTTTACAGCCACATCTCACTAGTACTATATATTTAGCCTGTGATCTAAAACAGTTCCAAGCTGTAGAACCTTGTATTTATCCCTGCTAAATATCATTCTGTTGTTTTCAGGACAGTGTTCAAGGCTATCAAGATATTTTTGAATCCTGTTGCTATCTTCCAAGGCATTATCTATTCCACCTAATTTTGTGGTCATCTGCAAATTTGAGAAGTATTCCCTGCTATCCTTCATCCAAGTTATTAATGAAAATGTTGAAGAGCACTGGGCCCAGGATTGAGCCTTGTGGCACCTAACTTATCCCCTCTCAACTTGAGAAGGAGCTATTAATGGAGGCAGTAAATGAGCATACCAGAGTTGCTCACCGAAGATTTAGGGACACTTCTCCCCTCCCGCCCCATGAAACATACATCCAAGAACTCTTTCCTCCCTTTTGACTTCTTCCAAGTAGGGTGTGCCATTTCAAGAAAAGAAAAAGAATTGACAGCAGGACTTGCTTCTAGAAGCATGAGGCTGGTCTACGTAGAGGAGTCTGCTGTGGGGAATGCTCCTTGAAGCTGAGAATGATGGGAGGATTGGTCTTTGAGATCATCTTCTGAACAAGGAACCCTGGGTGCACAGTGGTTAAACTGCTGTACTGTAACCAAAAGGTTGCGAGTTCAATCCTGATGGAGTTCAAGGCTGGCTCAGCCTTCCATCCTTCTGAGGTCAGTAAAATGAGTACCCAGCACATTAGGGGCAAATTGCTAACTAACTTTTGAACTGCCCAGAGAGTGCACTAAGCGCTATGGGGCAATATATTGCTATCTTAGATACCACCTCTGGGTTCTGAAATCCCCTGTTGGACCTAGTATTTGCAAAGAAAAGCTGCTTCAGCAAAGAGTCTGGAAGCCCTGCTATTGATTCTTTCAGTTTTATTCAGGGCACTATGTGTTGGCAGTCGTTTTGCCATATGTCCGGAAAAACCATGACTGTCCCAGATTCTAGGTCAGAAAAATTGTCCCGGCCAGTTCAATAAAAATCATGTTAAAGTCCCGGATTTTTAAAACTTGCTGATTGTGTATCATAACATGCCATTAAAATAAATTTGAGCACTCACCATCAAACGAGCAATTTCCTGACACATAGGAGTTGGAGTATACCTGGAGACAAATCTTAACGTCCTCACTTCACACCACCGCCCGATAAGTGTGACCAGTATGCTTCCTGGAACTGAGGATGGTAAGAATGGACTGCAACACAACTTCTCAGAAGTACAACAGATCATCTTACAGGAAGAATAAACTGTTCTAAATAAATTCATTTATGTATTGATATATTTAATGTGAAAGTGTTTTATAGCTGTCATTATATTATGTTTGCTTTAAAAAAGGCTATTTTGTAGATTACCCACCCATTTTTGTCAGGTATACTTCTGTCCCGGTTTTGTGGGAGATAATTATGGCAACTCTAGTTGGCAGGGAAAAGTCAGAAGTGGAGGGGAGAGGGAAAGGCTTCAAAATCTATTTGCTGCTAATGAGAAAGTATCATATTTTGATGCTTCCTGCCCAAAGTGGCAAGCATGCGTGGGTTGCCCCCAATGTTTAAGGTTAAGAAGGATTTTAAACAGGACCCTTTCCTAACCCTATTTGGAAATCCTAATATTCCTGGTTGTTTCCCATTCAAGTGTTAACCAAGCTCAACCCTATTGAGATTCTGAAATAAAACACATCTGACTACAGTCGTGGCACATGAAGAACATCATTGTTTCCTTCCTACTTTGCTACTTTCTCCATTATAGCAAAGCTGATCTTAAATACCTTTAGTTGATACATTTGTTGCTGCACAATAAATTAAGCTTTAAAATTAATAGTTTTCAGATACAGAAGCTCAGCTAGATTGCTTTATTTACCAACTTTTATTTCTTCAGCATTATTGCCGAAAAGGGAAACTCAGTCACAATTAAAAATCCCACAGAGGTAATTTCTGCCTTGGTTGAAGTTATTATTCTGTGTTAAAGCTAACAATATAAAGGATCCCAAGGAACATTAAGAGGGGGGAAAGTAATGTTGTCATGTGTTTAACCTGTTAATTATAGTAATCTACACTACACTGTAAGTATCTTAACCTGGAATGAGTAACAGGGGGTTGACAAAATGAACAGACTATAGCAAGAGGGGAGAAAAATTAAAATTACAATGCCAACTGAAGTGTAACATGAGCTTTGCATTTCCAACTTGTTTGTTTTCATGTTTCCAGTCACATTGGCATATACTAGACAGAACACTTTTGTCTTGAGAGACAAGGTTTTGATTTCCCCTTATTTTGCATTTTGAAAAAAACATCTCTATAAGTCGATGCTTTTAAAGAGGCAGTGCTGAACAAGGTTCACCCTCTGCACTGAGATGGATGGTTTATAAAGAGAATATTTGGTTGTTGATTCTTATCAATATTTTAGTATCTGCATTAGCTCAATGCATAGGCAGAAAGAGGTAGCCAGTTCTGGCATCCCATGCTAAGAGTCTAATAATAATAATTTTGTGTAAGAGATCACTCTGAGATGAAAGGTTTTTTTCTGGAGAAACTCCACTCAGGGGGATGCTGGAATGAGGCTCCTTTCATGTCTCCATGAAATCCTCAGGTATCAAAACCCAACCTTCCATTCTCCAAGCTCAGCGTCTGTGACAAGGTGTTGGGTGGGAGAATGTGTATGCCATGTAGCCGACTCAGTACACCCTAAGATATCCTCTTGCCATTGGGCATGGTAGAATGTACAATCCATTCCCAATATTGAAGGAGGTTTTGACTGCAATCCAGCCAGATTTAAAACTTGGAATCAAAAGAGAAGTCATCTTGAACTATCTTAACCCAGTTTATATTACCGGTAGTAGCTTTTGGTGGTTTGGACACTGCCATACTTTTGATTAGTTGCCCAAGTTTCCAGTAGTTTTGTTGCCTTTTGTCTCCAAAAGCCAAGGTATTCTGAGAGTTGAAGTCCAAATTTTTTTTTTACTTCACCAGGCTGTTCCCAAGACTAGTTTGTTTGATCCTAGGAATAAGAGAACTTCATAGGTTCATGTTATACCACACTGTAAGCAGTTAAGCAAGAGAACAAATTCCCCAGCAGAGTTCTTTAGGGTCAAAATGTGGACGACACACAACTCTATTTCTCATTTCTCTCATCTGCAGGTGATGCTGTACAGTTCTTGGAGCACTGCCTGGTGTCAATAATGCACTGGATGAGGGTCAAGAAACTGAACATGAATTCAGATAAGACAGAGATCTTAATGTTGGGAGGGTCGTTGGACTGGTTAAAAGGAAATTTAATAGGCCTTGATGGGATTACACTTCCTCTGTAGGATTGGGTTCACAGTTTGGGAGTACTCTTGGATGCAGTTATCTTTATGGAGGTGCAAAATCTGCTGTGGTTAAAAGTGCCTTTTATCAACTTTGATTAACTGTCCAGATGTATTCCTGCTTGAATAAGAAATACCTGACAACACTAATTCATGTGTTGATAATCTTTAAAAGAGACTACCATAACATTCTATATTTAGGGCTACCCTTGAAGTCAGTACATAAAAGTTAACAGATCCAGTATGTGGCTTCTGGACTGATCACAGGTATCAGCAGATATGGCTACATGTCTCCAGTCTTGGCATACCTTCATAGGCCAATTCAAGGTGCCAGTCATGACCTATAAAGTTCTTAATAGTTTTAGACCTTGGTAGCTGTTGGAACATCTCTCCTATAAAAGAGCTACCTGTCCCACCAATTTTACATAGTTCATGTTGTTAAAAATAGTGACACCCTAGAACTAGCAACAAGAACTTGTACTTTCTTGGTCATGGCCCTGCCCTCCAGAGTTTTGTCAGGTGTTATCCATCTCAGTTTTTAGGAAATTAATAAAAAAAGAGTTATATAAACCTGCCTTTTACCACTGACCTGACATTGTTTTAGAACAATCGCCAGAGGGAAGTTAGTCTGTCTTCTACTTTGGTTGTTTTGTGAGGTTGTATTTTATGATTTTTACTGTACTGTTGCTCTTTTGACTGTAAGCCACCCTGAGTAGCCTCGGTGAGTGGGCAGCAATATAAATCTGAACAAACAAACAAACAAACAAACCACTTGGAGGCTGCAACTGGTGTAAAATGTGGCAGCCCATGCGGTGATGGGGTGTGACTGTTATGCCCATGATTCATCCTTGTTGCAGGAGCTGCATTGGCTGCCAGTGTGCCTCCAGGTGCAATTCAAGGTGCTGGTTATTACCTCTAAAGCCCTACATGGTAGAGGGCCAGGTTACTTAAGAGATTGCATCATCCCAAGGACATATGCCCATCCTACCAGAGCAGACCAGAGGGGCTCCCTAATGGTACCAATGGCTAGAGAGGCTTGCCTCTCTAGCACTAGAAGGAGGGCCTTTTCAGTATCTGTTCCAGCACTGTGGAACCTCCTACTGACTGAACTATACCTCCAATCAGAGCTATTGGCCTTTAGAAAAGGCCTTAAAACTTGGCTGGCCCAGCAGGTGTGGGGTGCTGACTGTGGGGCAGTCCCCCTGCCCCACTGGTTCATATGAATGGCCATCTGGGTTTTAGTTTTAACCTATGGTGAGTGGCTTTGTAGGCTTTGTAATATTTTTATGATTTTAATTGCTGTCGAGATGGTTTTATATTTCAGTGTTTTTAATTGGTTGATTGTAAGCCGCCCGGAGTCGCTTCAGCAAGGGTGGTGATAGAAATTGGATTAAATAAATAAATATGATATACTGTAGTTTGAAAGCATTTTACCCTTTGTTTTCATTCTTGGAATAGTTATACTCATTGGCTGAATCCTGCACTGTATTAGTGTAGGGCAAGCAGTGTCATCAGCATGGACAGTTTGCAACTTCTTAAAGACTCCCCTGCTTCAAATTGTGAGCAACGGGACACATTTGCATATATCCCAAAATCGGAATAATTAGCAGCAATCTGCCACTGTTGAGGACATTATTCATCCTATGCTGGCACAGCCATATGAGAGAATAATGGCCATATATTTATTTGTCTCATTGCCAGTTTTGGGATACAGTAGATCACAAGCAGGCCTTCTCTTTTCAAACTGCCTTCTGCTATGACTGGATTCCAACACAGTCAATCTTTTGCATCTCTGTATCCCAGGGCCATATCAACACTGCCTCCTTAACCTAATACAGTACTTCTCTTCCTTTTCCTTCTCAACAAGGATGACTGTATTGTTCCAGGTCTTTACCAAATTAATCCAAAACCTTCTCTTTAAAAAAACAACCCCACACCCCACATCTTGTGAGGTGGTGTGGGAAGATAAGGGTGGTGATAGGAACACTCTTTGTACCTGACAATTTCCTCATCAGCACAGGCATGTAAATAATCATTTACTGAAAGGAACTTGGCAGACCGTTCCCCCCTTTTATTACTGAAGCAGCTTTACTGGTATGCATTTTAAAACCAGCTGTTTCCTGCTAAGAGAGGTTTTTTATACAACCAGAACAATCTGGAACAGCGGATCACATCTTACCTTTGAGATGTGACACCTCCCCCGTCCTTCCCTTAGATTTAGGTCTGCTTTTTTGTTTCTCATATTTGGCAATGCCACTGTTCATATTAAATGATCTAACTCAGCTGTACCATTTGAGAATTCAGATTTTATCTACTGTATTTAGCTAGGCTAAACCTAAACTATAGGTTTAGCCACTTGAACAACATAATCAGAAAACCTAATCAGAAAACTCACACACTATAAATGGGGAACTCATCTAGTCATGCTGCGTACATCAGCTTTGTCCAGGTTACTGAGCATCTCCACAGCAGAGTATGCTGCTCCAGTATGGAGCGCATCCACACACGTAAAACAAGTTGACATTGCTGTTCATGAAACCATGCATATAGTGACAGGATGCCTAAAACACTAGTTGAGAAAATATACCCTCTTGTTGGTATCACTCCACCTAAAATAAGGAGAGAAGCAGCAGTGGACACCAGGTGAACTAAGCAAGAGAATGACCTTCAACATCCTCTGAATGAATATGAGCCTCAAATCCACAGGCTCAGATCCAGGAATTGCTTTATGACAAGAACATTCTTGAAGATACACAAGAGCAAAGCCAAATTAAAAGATGGAGGAAGGAGCTCACTGGGTAGGGAACATAATTATAGGAGGATATAGCTGAGGTACTCAACCTACCCTAAGCCACTCTGGGGACCCCAAACAGGCTGAGGGTCGGGGTGCTTAAATGTAAGACCAACATGCTCAAGTGGGGCCTTACTAGCAGACAACAACACACTGTGTGAATGTGGAGAGATATGGAACCTGGGTCATTTACTGGTCTGCCAATTGCTGCCAGAGACATTAACTGGTGAGAACTTGGGTTTAGCCAATGACAAAGCCAAGGAAGTTACTTCAGCTTGGCAGGCCAGGGTTTGATCCGGTCACAGAAGAAGAAGAAGAAGAAGAAGAAGAAGAAGGAGAAGGAGAAGGAGAAGGAGAAGGAGAAGGAGAAGGAGAAGGAGAAGGAGAAGGAGAAGGAGAAGAAGAAGAAGAAGAAGAAGAAGAAGAAGAAGAAGAAGAAGAAGAAGAAGAAGAAGAAGAAGAAGAAGAAGAAGAAGAAGAAGAAGAAGAAGCCGCCGCCGCCGCCGCCGCCGCCGCCACTTGAACAAATCTGTTCCTTCTTCTCCATTAAGACAAGCATAAGCAAACATGGCCCTTGCTTTGTATTGTTAAAAATTCAGTGCAGTTTTGTAGGTATGGAAGAGAAAAATGTTTACTTTTTAAAAGAAAGATATCTGATTCCCACTCTCTTGTCATATACAAATATACCAATTTATATAAGCTTTGGGGGGGCGGTGTAAGTGTGTAATCAATTTTCATTGTGTTTTTTGTTCTTGTATTTTATCAGATCTCTGCAAATTGTGATTTTAAATTTTAGATTTTTGTAGCGTATTATTTTAATGCGTGGATTGCCACTTAACAAAAAGTGAATGGGAGGACACGTGGAGAGATTCTGCATATAGCCACCTGGTTACTTCCCTCTCTTGGGTCCCCAGAGCTTCCTGGATTACAGGAACATTGTAAAATGGTCAATTGTCATTCAGTTTTCTGGGACCTGAAGTACAACAAGATCTGGTTGACCCATTTGCACAAGTACAATGAGCAGCAGCTGTGCATACATACGGCTCCCTGTGAGAAGTTGGTTTGTACCTGGCAAGCATCTGAACTGGATCTCAGGGGTCTGGAGGTAGTTGTTTCCAAAGAATAACAGCTCACAGGATTCAGCAGAGGAGTGTAATATAAACATGTAATGGTTACCTTGCTGGTGTTGCTCTTCCACTCTGGCAAATGCTGTGTGCAAATAATCATAGTGACCTATGCTATAGTGTTGTCAGGTTAAAAACAAACTGAACTGTGATTGTTCCCACTAAAAGTTGAATTCAGAGTGAACTTGGTGATCCCTTTCCAGGATAAAACAGGAAGGAAAACCAAAGGCATATATTGAAGAAAAGTAATATCTTAAGAGAAGTTTCCCATTTCTGCTGCCTCTTCAGTCACTCAGATGATTGCTTAAAGGTAGACGGTGAGGTTGAATGTCCACCATGCTCAAAGCAATTTATTAACTACAACAAACCTTATGACCTAGCCAGATGAACTCAAGGAACATGGCAGGTATCACATTGACTCCAGAAGCGAACGTTTAAAAAAGAACTCTCCCATTACCTTTTAACCTCTCTGTTTTTTTTTAAAGGTTAGTCAGTGAGAAAAGAACAGAAAACCAAGCTTGTACAAGCCACTGCTAGTCAAGAGTGGAACTCAGTAGCTACACTTTGCAAATCAAAAGTGAATACTTAGCCAAACACAGATGTGACCCTTCCATTTAGAGGACTGTACTTGATAGTAAGACAAAGACAACAGGAGAGTGGATACCAGATGGGGAGAAAGTTAATCCGGCAGATGTTTGGCAAGATTCCAAGTCTTTATAATTGATGAGCAAAGGTAAGGTTGCTTTGTGACTGTTCTTATAGTTACTATTGTCATGATCATTCTTCTTGCTCTTGCTGTTCACACATATTCATCTTTTCCTCTAATGAGTATCAAACTGAAAAAGAGTAACTGGCTTAGGATCATCCAGTGAATTTCACAGCTCGGTGGGAGAGAGAGACCTGATCTCCTCCTACACCCCAGTCCAACGTAACAAACAAACAAACAAACAAACAAACAAACAAACAAACAAACAAACAAACAAACAAACAAACAAACAAACAAACAAACAAACAAACAAACAAACAAACAAACAAACAAACAAACAAACAGTCTCACTGTTATGTCTGATGAAGTGGAACTAATCCTTGAAAACTCACATTTAAATATAGGAGTTAGTCTTTAAGGTGCCACAACATTTTTTGGTCTTTTGTTGTTGTTTTGTTTTGTTTACTCTCTTATTTGATTGCCAAACTAACACAACTAGCACTTCAAAAGTTCTAAACACTGTTTTTTAAATGATCAAGGATTAAATTTGTTCTGTATCTTCCAGGGAGGCCTCATCTAGCTCTCATCTTCTGAGCTGATATGTGACTTGGGATGAAGTTATGCTTCCAATTTTGTATTGAGTATTTTCCAGTCATGGCTGTATCCAGAGGGAGAGGAGCAAAAACCCTCCTGAAGTTACCCACCCCGCCCCGGGATGCCAATGTTATATATGTGTGTGTGACATTGTTGCCTCTCCTGAACCCCACCCCCCAAATCTAGAATCCTGGCTACGTCCCTGTTTCCAGTGCAGTCCTTTGCTCAGAAAAGTAACAGAATGCATATGGAAACCTTTTTAACTGGCTTCATCAGATCTGGGCCAAAAAGATAGGATTCAAGATAGAAGCATTCCCACTGCAGAAACAGCAAGCTGACTCTTGTTTTTCTTATGATCATAGTAGCAATGACCAGTAAAAGTCAAAGTGCTCTGCGCACCCATCTTTTTATCTTATATACAAAGGAAAGCATCTTTTGGGTCATTTGCCTCATGTTTCTCTATTTGAGTTTTCTGGCACTCTAGAGGTCCTTAAAGATCACTTTAAAATTACTCCAAGAAGGTAGAGGCAATGCAGCAGAGAATGAATCCACCCTCAAAACAGGCAAAAGTACATAACAAAGAAAAATCAGTAGGGGGGTGGGGAAGGGCAGCATGACATCCAACAATTAGAAAAGCAAAAACAGCTGCATGAATTCAGAGTAGGGCACCAGAAGCTAGCACATGAATGTCTGAAGCTACAGAGAATGTCTCCCTCAGTTTCATCCAATCCGGGCCCCTGTTAGTGATTCAAAATATCTGCTCCTTCCTTATGGACATTCTGATTGGCTGCTGACAGAAGCCCTTCCAACAGTATTGGATAGAGTTTCTCAGATGATTTGACAGACAAAAGGTAAAAGAAAGATTACATGAAAGAAAAATGAAACATTCATATATCCTTCTTTTGCTAACACGAATCATTGTATTTTAGAAACATTCTTTTGGGAATTGACAAAATAATCTGAAACATACAAAAAAGGGAGCCTTCTTTGCATTTTTGTGCTTACTTTAAAACATGAAAGGCTGATCTCTGTTCTTATTACACTTCAACTAATGCCTGCATGTGAAAAAAGATTGTTAACCAGTACATATTAAAGGTTTCCTTAAAATGTTAACAGATGAACAAGAATAGATCAAGAGGTTCAACTCTATCTCTCAGCTTGAACAGGGACTGAGGTTTTTAATCTCACTTTATATGTTAATCAGCTCATTTACAGGTTTGTATTACTGCCCAGCTCCCCAATATGTTATTACAACTGTTTGGATAATTTTCTCTACTTATAATTTTTTGCATCCCTAAATGCCTTCTGACTTAAGTCCTGTATGTATGTATAGGCCATAATGCCCCATTGCATTGGGAGGAGACAAAACCTTTATTCCACCTTCATGTATATTTCTGCTTGTTCATGCTTGGATAATTTTGTCAGCAACCAAAGCTTTAGGACCTATTCCAAACAGGTAGTGATCTTTGAAATACTGTGTTATGATTCTGGATGGGCTATACTTCATGCAATCCTAGGATCCTGAGCCCACATATTTGAGAAATCTTGGAAGAATGTGATTGTTTTACACTGATCTTGAAGAGGTTTGTTTTGCATGCTTTCCTAAGTTGAGAACTTTTCTGATCAATCCTCTTGCTTGCTTTCATCTTTGGTTTATTCTGTCACTAAAACCACTTTAAGTGGTTTATGTCAATTTCTGTCTGATTCTTCCAGAATGCCAGGGAGAAAATCTTCTAGAATACATTGATCTACAGAGATTAAATCAGGATGGTTCATATCAGCATGCTACCTTACAAATGGGATGGAGTTCATTAAGCTTAGAAGAGTTCCTGTCTAATTTTGTAGCTTTAAAAATTGGTTATATGAAGAACATGTAGAACCGCCTGGAAGACTTCTGCGGCAGGCTGAGGGGCTGTGGTGGCTTCTGGCCCCGGGACGCTCTCCACTTGCATCCGGGACCCTGCCCTTTGCCGGGGCTTTAAGAACAGCTGCGGAGACAGGACTTCCTCACTGCCTCCGCCGCCCAGAAGACTTCTGCAGCAGGCTGAGGGACCACTGTGGCTACCAGCCCTGGGTCGCTCTCCACCTGCATCTGGGACCACGCCCTGGCCAGGGGCTCTAAAAGTCACCACAGTGACGGGCAGTGGGATTTTTCACAGCAGCCACCCCTTGGAGTAATTCGGGGCTGGGTTGAATGGTCATTGAATTGTATTGCTAAATTAATTATTGTAATATAATACCTCCTATGTATCGAGGACTATACTTGTGGTATTGATATTGTATAATTTCTGTGCTGTATTGACTACATTGTGTATCTGCATAATTGCCTGTATTATTGTGTATTGTATTATGTATCTGCACTATTATTTGTATTAGTTTTTATATATGAATGTAAGACATCCTGAGTCGGGTTCCCCTGATTGGACAGCCTATAAATCGAATTATTAAATTAAATTAAATTAAAATTAAAATTAAACCTTATAGTTATAAGATACAATCACCTAATGGGTCTTGTTTGTTTTTCATTATGTTTCTTAACAATACATGAAATGTTTTAATACCCAAAAAGAATTTCATTTGTATCATGTGGAAATTAAATGATGTTCCATGCAATGCCCTTTGAGCCTTTTCAGATGCCAATATGCACTCTAATCACGCCTGTCTGATGGTTGTTGTTGTTGTTGTTGTTGTTGTTTATACAACAGACCAATTTCTCTCCACCCAACAGATGCCATTCCCCCATTAAATTCTGCTTTTGAAAGTTCCTTTCATTTTAGAAGTGAGTTGCTATGCCACACAATGTGGTAACAATGGTGGATGTCAGTTCATTTAAAGGTAAATGCCTCCATTGCTTGAAAGACAGTTGCATCCAACTCTAGGGGGCAGTGTTCATCTGTGTTTTCAGCCAATGAGCCAGTGTTTTCAGATGTTTCTATGGTCATGTGGAAGGCATGACTAGCTCCCGGAGTGCACTGTTACCTTTCCCAACAAAGTGGTACCTATTTATCTACTTGCAATTTCTTGCCTTTGGAATGCTAGGTTGGCAGGAACTGGAGCAGGGATGGGAGCTTACTTCATCATGCAGCACTTGGGTCCTGACCTGCTGACCTTCCGGTCATCAAGCTCAGCGTCTTAACCACTAAGCATGACTATTTAGGAAATCAAGCTCAGTGACTCCATGGGCACCTGGAAATAACTGAATTCAGAAATGTGTAACTTGTATCATTGCAGTCTTCAGTTAAGCCACAACTACTTTGGTTCCTCCTCTTTGAAGTAATTAGTGCAGGAGTTCTCAATTTTTTAAAGCCAGGGGCTGGGGTCACGCTCCCTCAGACAGTTTTTGGGGCCCAGACAGCCATTTTGACCTTCCTCCACCACATGTTACTTCCTGGTGTGGTGGAGGCAGTGGGGGCCCCACATAAAATGGCACCATGGGCCGCATCTGGCCCATAGGCCGCAGGTTTAGAATCCCTGAACTAGTGGAATGATTTTCAAGCACTTCAGAACCTTAAGGCATCTCACCCTTAATATTTAGGCTGATAAACAATTTTGGCTCTCCAAAACCATGTACAATCCATGGACAGGGACTTGAATGTCCTACCACTTACATGTCCAAATGACCAGAGCCCATTTTCTTCAAAAAGCAAAGGAAAATGGAAAATGGTGATATTTTGAGACTCTCTGCTTGTGAGTTAATAAGAAAGAGAAATGACTTCTTCTTTTACAATCACACCAAGCCAGAATCAGAACACTTCTCATTAAGACCAGTACACAAACATAATGACTTCAGGTGAGTTTCCTTTCAGGAAAAGAATCGATACATCTATTTTTGCTTGCAGGATTGTTAGGAAGGGGAGGTTTCATTTCCAGCTACCTTAAAACATTTATGTTTGAAAAATGCCCTTTGGTGATAGTACCACAAATGCCATTTCTATTTTTAAAATTAATCTAATGTTTATAAGGCCCCAAGTCACATAAGTTAGGAGGCTAAACCTTTAGAGGTCCGCATTTCAGAAAAATAGTACAACAAGGGGAGAATGTAAAGTTGTTTTATTGGTGGGGATAAAGATGAAAAGAGGGGTGAGGGAGAAGGACTAGAGGGAAAAGTCTGCCTTTCAGTTCTTGCTAGGGCTTGATGTTTAAAATCTCTGAAGTTTCCTGATGTGTTAAAAATGAAAAGCTACAAATTTATCTTTTGCCATTTTCCCAAGGGAAGCTGACCCAAATCCTCCAGCAGCAGTTGAAAAGGTTTTTTTTTCTCCCTAGCTTTATCAAATGGCCCCAACAGAGCCCAGCTTAAAATTAAAAGCTTCCCCTACCAGAGGGAATATATGTGACTTTAATAACTGAAATGTGTTTTTACTTTCTATTACAGGGGTCAAAAGGTTTCTAAACAAACCAAATTTATCAATTATTTAGAGCTGATTTCTTCTGAAGTGGTATTTCTAAGATATTATTTGGTGGAGAAATTCAATGTTCTAAGGCCAGCAGCTGCATTTTATTCATAACAAATTTCTCTGAAAGTGAATTTGCTGGGGCAACTTAATTTTCCACTATCGTGTTTGCACTGCAGAAATATCAACTGAAGTGTTATAGGACCTAACGAGTGGGCTTTTCAAAGAGAAATTCCATATAAGCATGCTTATTCAGCAGCCACCCGTGCTTGCCATTTATTGCTTAAGAAATGAACTACTCGATTGTATTTGGAGGAGAATTTCTTTAGGTGCGGCAATCATCTCAAGGGAAAAAAAAAACCCAGACATGCACAAAAGCGCATTTAAAAGCCAGGAAACAATATCTTAAACCACATTGTGTCGCCCGAGCAGTAGAAGGAAATCAGAAAACTGTCAGAGGAAGTTTGGTGGGAAGGTATTATTTTAAAAGGAATAATCACAGCTTTATCAATACCCTCATGAAGTCCATGCAACATTTCATTTAACAGAATGAACCAAATTAATATAAATGTAGCAAGTGGACGTTTCACCCCCACAACTTTTAAGGGAGCCCTTGTAAATACTGTGTTTATTATGTAGCTAAACACACATTGCGTTTCTGCGTAAAGGCTGCCACTTGGTGCTGGCAGAAGATGTTAGAGAACAGTTCATAAATTCATGGGAAACCCTGTAAAATGAAACCAACCATCCAGGAGCTGACATTCTTCCATCTTCTCAAAGTTTACCTTTCCTGCAGTAAAAAAATATATATGGTAAGTTTATTTGGGCAAGAAAGAATGACGGAGAAATGCAATCAAGGCGTTATATAGGGCAATTAATCCCTTTTAAAGAAAAATAATTTGTCCATTGAGCACACAGAAATGAAATAGAGACCAGGCAACCTCCATAAATGGAAGAAATAAAGTCTGTAGTGCCATGGCAATGGGTATGTTTTCCACATAAAATGTTCTGTGTTCAATTCCTGGACAACCGCACCAAGCAGAGCTGAATATCACTCATCTGAAATTCTTGAGAATTATTGCCCAAGAGAATATCTTATTACTGTATTAAGATAGCTAGCCCAATAATTTGATCTGGACTGGACAGAGCCCTATGCATCTACTCCTTATTTATAAGAGTTTTTATTTTCACTTCACATGAATTAAAGACATAAAGTCAGAGTATGCCATTTGCACATATTAACAACAATATTTCAGATACTGTAGATGACAAATGCCCTTTCTCTATTGCTCCCTATCCTCTACCCAAACCTCCAACTCACACTTGGTTTATCTCACAAGAATACATGTTTCAAGGAAGAGGGCCATAGGCAGTGGTGGCAAGCAACAGGTTTGCACTCCACCAGTAAGGTTTTTTTTTAGCAAAATAGGGTGGCCTCTGGGCAGGGGGGTTAGCAAAATAGGGTGACCACACCTATCTCCCTGCCCTGGCCCCATCAGGTTTTGTCCCTGCAAGTGGGTCAAGGTCTTCCTTGCTCAAAAGCCAGTTATATCTGACTCTAGGGTGCAGTGCTCATCTCCATTTGCAGCCAAAGAGCCAGTGCTGCTTGTGTTTACAGATGCATACATGGCCATATGGCAGATGTGACTAGATCACCCATGAGGTAGGCTCTGCCCATGATGTAGGCTCCGCCCATGATGTAGTTTCCACCCACGGTGTGGTAGCAAAATTGTTTGCTGCCCACCACTGGCCATAAGTCATTGACAGGGCACATGCTTTGATTGCAATCCATGACCTTCTGTGTTAGGATTGGAAAGTATCCTGCCTGAAGTGCTGCAGAGCTACTACCAGCCAGGTTGACAAAATATATTGTAATGGAGTTTTAATTAATTAATTAACAACCCATCTGGGATATATTTCCACTCTGGGTGGTGTCTAAATTTAAACATGTTCTAAATTGTTATTGAGATGTCATAATTGCCTCTTTTTAAAACAAATGTTTGTTTTCTGAACCTTTATTGTTTCTTTCTTTAAGGCAAGACCATTATTTGCACAGTCCCCTAAAACCATGTAGGCAGCTGCCATATTTTCAGTAGTGTTGCAGGTTGAAAATAAGATCAACCAGAGTTTAGAAAAGTCATTTTTTAGACTATGACTCCCAGTGTGCACCAATCAACAGGGTCATTGGCCAAGTTGACAGGGGGATTGGGGAAGTAGTGGTCCAATAATGTAAATTTTCCAAGCTCTCAGATGAACAGCCAAGGGGATAAACATCCATGTTTGATCTTTGTGCCTGATTTGGCAGGTTTGATTCAATTGAACAGATTTTCTTTTTCTTTTTCTCCCATCCTTTCTGTTGAAGCCAATTCTTAGTATCAATACTGAATATTTATCTAATGTCTTTCAGTATTTTTAAAAAAAGTATACTATTAGGATTGCTCAGTGTTTGGAGTATCTGGCTGCAGAGCCAGAAGGTGGGAGTTCAATTCCCCCCCCGCCCCATCCCTCCTTGCTAGGGGGCTGGACTTGATAATCCAAAACTTATATGAATGGTCATTCTGGTTTTCAGATTTAGTTTTAACCTACTGTGAATGTGGGAGGGTATCTTATGCCTTAAATGTTAAATTTTTTAAAAATGATTAATTGTTGTAGGGACATTTTTAACTTGAATGTTTTTATGGTTTGTTTGTAGGCCACCTGGAGTCGCTTTGGGGTGGGGGCAACGATAGAAATTGAATAAATAAATAATAATAATAATAAAACTCTGCAGCTCTAAGATTACACTTTGTTTCTCCATTTCAGAGCACTGGGCAACACAGTGCAAAACATCTGTACCAAGAGGATTGGATGACTACACCAGGGGTGACCAAACTACAGTCTGTGGGCCGGATCCAGCCCATGACACCAATTCATCCAGCCCATGGCTGGATTGCTGCCATCACTGGAAGTGCCCTGCTACTGTTGGAAGTGTGGAAATCACACAAAAAATGCACCAAAATGCTGAGAAAACACAGTGGGAAAAAATTCAAAAATGCGGTGAAAATGTGCTGCCATCGCTCCCGCCTCCATGGGAAGTGGCAGAGGTGGCTAAAACACACAAAAATGCATAGTGAATTCATGTACCACTGCCAGGGAGAACCAGATGATGGGCCCACTTAGCTATCTGAGGGAACATGGTCAGGCCTCTGGTGGGAAAAGTTTGGGCATCCCTGCTCTACACTGTAGCTCAGGGGATGTCCATGTGAGCTCACAGTGCTTTCCACTCTCCATGGAGTGTTCTTCTATATATAGTATTTCTTTCAAACAACTTGGTAAGATAGCAGAGTATTAGTATTTGCATAATGCAGGTGGGTGGCACTGGACTGAAGCTCAGGGGATGCCCATGTGAGCTCACAGTGCTTTCCACTCTCCATGGAGTGTTCTTCTATATATAGTATTTCTTTCAAACAACTTGGTAAGATAGCAGGTGGGTGGCACTGGACTGAAGCTGGGGGAGTCCGTGGCTTTGGCTTAGCCAACTCCACTCCATACATTTATGAGAAAAAGAAATTTTATGTTGAGGAGTTTCAGTTTCAACTCTTTAACACTTAGGAGTCAACATTTGGAACTGTATTCTGTATATGTGTATACAGTAACTGAATATACTGAACTGCCTTGCAGGGTCAAATCAGTTCATCTAGCCTGCACTCATATGCAGTGATATATGATGTTATGGGAAGTTCAAAGACACATAATAATGTAATTTCCACACATTGCTTGTCTCTAGCATCTAGCAACCAGAGAAATACTGCATCTAATAGTGGCTGCTCTAGTTTGGACCTAGCTTCCAAATCTGTTTGTGCTCCTTTTTTTTTAAAGAAACACCTAGTGTCTTTGCTACATATTGGAGTAGTGAATCACACCATTTTAAATGTTGGTTGAACCTGACAAGATGCAATGGTCCCTCTCCATCTGGGATTTTAAACTTGAGACATTTTCTTTAGATAGCTTTCGGTTTATTTCAGACTGCGAAATATAGGACAGTTAGAAACATTAAGAACTTATTTGTATAATGTTCAGATGATAAGGTTTTTCTAAAAAAGAGAATTAATTTTAATTTGTATTATTTTACTGTGGAGCAATGGGATAAGAGCAAAACAGAGAGGTCAGCCTTTAAATAATTGAGCCAAATAGTTTATTTTCCTCAAGAATGTTTAAAATGCGAACTTTAATATTTTAACTTTGCTTTAAGTGCAAAGTGCTGTTAATAGATCAGATTGAGGGCTTGGACCCCTGTAAAACCTTTCTTCCCAAAGCCTTACTTTTAGCACTTGGCTGGTTTTCCTGGCAGCGAGGTTACAGTAATAGCCGTTGCTGTTATTAAATACACTTATGAATGGCTCTAGAAATCAGGATCAGCAAACCTTTGTGAATTGCAGGAGCTGCTGTAATAATATTTTGAAGTTATAATATTCTTTCAAAATTATCTGCTTGAATGGCTTTGGAACACTACTGATTGCCTGTGACCCTGGTAGGGCCATGCCAATAAGGTGATAAAATGGTGGTTAAACAATGACTGAAAATTCATCTTCAGAAGAAAAAAATCTAGCTAGTTAATTGAGCCTGCAATCCTATGGTCGCTTACTTGGATGCCCTTATAACTCAACAGGATTTACTTCTGAGAAGGCATGAAAAAGATCACAGAACTAATTAATTTCGAAGCTTTCAGAAACCAGACTGGGTCTGCAATCCCATTCTAAACGGACACTGAGAATATCATATTTCCCATCAAAACAAAGAGGGTGTATCTGAATATGATAAGTTATAAAGGTAAAGGTAAAGGTTTCCCTTGCTCGAAAGCCAGTCGTATCCGACTCTAGGGGTCAGTGCTCATCTCCATTTCAAAGCCGAAGAGCCAGGGCTGTCTGCTTCTGCAGACGTTTCCATGGTCATGTGGCAGGCATGACTAGACACCGGAGTGCACGGAATGCTGTTTCCTTTCCACCGAAGTGGTCCGTATTTATCTACTTACAATTTCTTGCTTTCGAACTGCTAGGTTGGCAGGACTGGGACAAAGACGGGAGCTTATTCCGTCCAGCAGTACTTGGGAATCGAACTGCTGACCTTCCGCCTCCCAGTTAGCGTCTTAGCAACTTGAGCCACTGCAGCTATAGGTCTCTGTTAATAATGGTTAGTTGCATTATCCATGAACTTCAGAGAAAGTCAAACAAACCAGGACTGTTTTCCCATCTTTCCTTTTGGTTTGTTTCTGCTTTGATCCTCTCCTGCCCTTTTTGTAACCTTCTTGTGCTTACACACAAGGAGCAAGGATTGAGGGGGGAAAGCCTTGCTTATTTCGGGTAGCTCATAAACTAGCTAGATACACACTAACTTTGAGGATAGTGTGCCTTAGAAGAAGTCATAGTTTAAACAAGTTGGATTTTGCAAAATGAACAGAAAATCATGGGTTCATAGTATGGCCTATAACTGATTAACAAACCTTCGCTGTTTAACAGACACAAATTCACACATAATAACAAGCCAGCTGTCCGCAAGTCACATCATTGTCTACATATAATGCTATGCTTCTAGTAGGAGCAAACCTCCATTCTCCATGCAAGTGCCTACAGTGCTAAAAACCTGCTCTGGAGGTTTTTAAAGGTAAAGAGATTGCAGGAGAATAGAGGAGAAATTGTGTCTCTCCCAATTCCACTGAGGAACAAGCTTCCACCAGTGGAAACATCGCTAGGATCCTGCCCCAGACTTATCAAGTCTTTCTTGGATCACGAATGATATCTGACATTTGATCTAATGGAGAAGTGTCTTGCTACAAGAGTTAGCTGTTTTACGCCAGTACCAGGCAGCAGGAGAAATGAGCAGCTCTCCTGTTGAACATGTGGAGTTGTTTTACGTAGTGGGAGAGAGAGAGAGAAAAGGTTCATCTGCAATGTATGTGGTCATGACCCAAAGACAAGAGGAGGTTTTATTTTTGCTTACACTCTCCTTTATAGATTCCAGCATTGTTCAAAGAGAAGACTTCTTCAAAATGAAATAAGCAAAGGATCCCCTTACTGGAGGAGAAATGGGATAAGAGCAAAACAGAGAGGTCAACCTTGAAATAATTAATCCCACACTTACATCAGATATGCACAGCTTCCTACTTACTCTTAGGGAAAAGAAACAACAAAATGGAAGAAATTATGAAGGGCAGAGATGAACTTTTGTACACCGCACACAATATTGTCACAAGGTGTTGTGGCAATATATTTTCTTTTCTCCCTCCGGTATGCTTCCCTTAAATTTTTAAAGAAACTTCTTGGAGAGCAACAAACTGTTCAGTTCAAGTGGTGACATATCTATACATTTATATACAGAGGGTGCCAAAAATGTATACACATTTTAAGGAATGGAAAACTGTATTAAAATTGTAATACTCAATATATACTGATAACAAAAGATGAATACAAGACATGTTTGACTCCTGCAGTTGCATTCAGACACTTCTGATTACAGCAAACTATTGCTTGAGCAATGTTGATCAAAGGGTCAACTTGTATCACTGTAGATGCCGTTTCAATTCCTTCCCAAAGTACATCCAGTGTAGCCAGTTTGCTATGGTACACCACATCCTTTAAGGTCCCCCACAGGTAAAAGTCAAGGGGTGTTTAAGTCAGGAGAAACTCAACCTCACCTTCTCAAAATGATTTTATGCTCCCCAAACAGCAACAATGCTTCCACCTTTTTTTTTTACTGTCCTGCCTGTTGCATCGTGATGCTAGCATTAATTTCTTTTGAGAGAACATCATACTATACATTGCCACCATAATTCAATTCAACTTTGAAAATTAAGATATAAATAACATCTTTTGAAATGTGTATACTGTATATGTTTGAGTATAAAGCCTTTTTTTAGCCCCAAAAATGAGGTCCAAAAAGGGGACTTGGCTTATACATGGGTCAACATGAGTCTAAAAATATGAGGGTTTTTTGAGTTATTCAGCACTTTAAAAGTAAGTTTTGAGACTTCTACCATAAAAGAATCTGAGGCGCAATTGCACAACTGGCCACAACTGGTGCAAATTGTGATTTTCCATTAGAATACATTGAAAATCAAGTTCTCCTATTCTGTAGTTTGTTTTCAATTAATTCCTATGGAAAACTGCATATGAAGAAAGAAATTCTACATTACAATTGTGTCTCCCTTTCAAACTGGTGGGGAAAAAGAAAGGATTTCACTTACTGGTACCTTCTACCTTTGTCTCTGCTCTGCCCAAGATGGAGGAGAAAGCCACACTTCTTCCTTGCAGGGCGAGCAAGAGGCTAGGCTAGAGTAACACTTCCCCATCCACTTCACCTGCAGCACCACCACTGGTGGGTGGTGCAAGTACAGTTTTAAAAAAAATCACTAAAATACTTAATTTTACTGTATTTTCATGAACAGTAAAACCCCAATTTACGAATACCCCTACTTACGAATAATTCAACTTACAAATTGGTTTTGCACTGAAATCCATGCCTCAAGTTATGAATATGCCCCGATTTACAAATTAATTATTTTCCCTCTGTGTTGCCTCCGGTGAAGCAAACAACAACTGCCATTTCCCCTATGAGTTTGCTTCAGGTTACAATCTGATTCCCCATAGTGCATTGCACAGATGCAGCCCTTCTGAGCCTTGTATGTGGCAGTAGAGTGTTTGGAGTGATATCTTTGTCTGGAGTTTCAGTGCCAAAATGGATGCCTGTTGCTGTTTCTTGTTTATTTTTTCTGAGTTTTCTGTCCATTTTTAAAGCTTCTTTAAGGTAAGGAACAGCGTTTTTGCTTATGCAGGCTTTCCTTTCAATGCTGCTATTGTTTTTGGGTGGTTTGGTTGATTTTGGAGGGTGGGGGGACCTGTTTTGATTTTTGGAGGGGGGCCTTTTCTTTATCCAAATTGAGATGCCTCGAGTTATGAACAAATTCGACTTACGAACAAGGCCATGGAACTGATTTTATTCATAACTCAAGGTTTTACTGTATTTTAATTATTGAAACTCACTCGCAGCTGTTGCATTTCCTACTCTCGGTTTACACTTGGGTCAATCTATTTTCCTCGGTTTCCAGGTCAAAATTAGATACAGTACCTTGGCTTATGTTTGGGCTGGCTTATATTTGGGTATATACGGTACATTTTTGGACCTTTTGTATATATATTTTTTATGTCTGTATGTGTTTTTGTGTCTGCCTATATCTGAGTATATGCTGGACGTAGTCAAAAATGAAATGGAAATAAATAGCATTGATATCTTGGGAATCAGTGAACTAAAGTGGATAAGGATGGGCGAATTTAACTCAGGGGAACATTATATCTGCTAGGGCAAGAATCCCTTAGAAGAAATGGAATGGCACTTATAGTCAATAAAAGAGTGAGGAAAGGAGTAATGCGATACAATCTCAAAAACAACAGAATGATCTCAGACTGAATTTAAAGAAAACCATTCAACATCACAGTAATCCAAGTTTATGTCCCAACCACTGATGCAGAAGAGGCCGTAATCAACCAGTTCTATGAAGACCTACAACATCTGACACCAAAAATTATGTCCTTATCATCATAGGAGACTAGAATGCCAAAGTAGGAAGTCAAAAGGTAACTGGAATAACAGGCAAGTTTGGCCTTGGAGTACAAAATGAAGCAGGGTAAAGGCTAATAGAATTTTGCCTTTGCTGGTCATAGCAAACACCCTCTCCCAACAACATTAGAGGTGACTCTACACATGGACATCATCAGATGACAACACTGAAATCAGATTGATTATGTACTCTGAAGCCAAAGATACAGAAGCTCTATACGGTCAGCAAAGATGAGACCTGGAGCAGACTATGGCTCAGAACATGAGCTACTGATTGCCAAATTCAGGCTTAGAATGAAGAAAGTAGGAAAAACAATTAGGCCAACCAGGTATAATCTAGCTAACATCCCTCATGACTATAAGGTGGAGGTGAAGATTAGATTTAAGGGATTAGATTTGACAAACAGATCGCCAAAGAATTATGGATTGAGGTTTATAACATTTTACAGGAGGCAGCAATTAGGACCATCCCACTGAAAAAGAAATGCAAGAAAGTGAAGTGGTTGTCTGATGAGGCTCTACAAATAGCTGAAGAGAGAAGGCAGGCAAGAAGCAAAGGTGACAGAGAAAGATTCACTCGACTGAATGCAGAATTCTAGAGAATAGCAAGGAGAAATAAGGAGGTCTTAAATGAACAGTGCAAAGTAGTCAAGGAAAACAACAGAAGGGGAAGGACTAGAGATCTCTTCAAGAAAATTGGGGGAATTAAGGGAATGTAGCAAGCAAAAATGAACACGATAAAAGGCAAAAATGGTAGGGACCTAACAGATGCAGATTAGGAAAAGATGGCAAGAATACACAGAAGAACTCTATACAAAGGACTTTAATGTCCCTGACAATCACAGTGGTGTGATCATTGACCTCGAGCCAAACATTCTGGAGAATGAATTCAAGTGGCCCTAGAAAGTATTACTAACAACAAAGCTAGTGGAGATGATGGTGTTCCATTTGAGCTATTTAAAGCCGTAAAAGAAGATACAATTAAAGTGGTGCACTCAGTATGCCAGCAGATTTGGAAATTGTAACAGTGGCCACAGGATTGGAAAAGTCTACATTCCAATTCCAAAGAAGGGCAATGCCAAAGAATGTTCATATTATGTACAATTGCACTCATCTCACATGCTAGCAAGGTCATGCTTAAGATCTTACAAGCTAGACTTCAACAGTACATGGATTGAGACCATCCAGAAGTACAAATAGGATTCCAAAGAGGCAAGGGAACTAAAGACCAAATTGCCAGCATTCGCTGGATCATGGAGAAAACAAGGGAGTACCAGAAAAATGTCTACTTCTGTTTCATAGACTATACCAAAGCCTTTGATTATGTGGACCACAATAAACTGTGGCAAGTCCTTAAAGAGATGGGAATACGAGACCACCTTAACTGTCTTTTGAGAAATGTGTATGTGGGAAAAGAAGCAACCCCCGTTGGGGCAGTATACAGAAAAAATGACTGGTTTAGAATAGGAAAAGGAGTATGACAAGGCTGTATATTGTTACCCTACTTATTTAACTTATATGCAGAGTACATCATGCGTAAATCAGGGCTGGATGAGGCACAGGCTGGTATTAAGATTGCTGGGAGAAATATCAACAGCCTGAAATATGCAAATGACACTACCTAATGGCAGAAAGCGAAGAAGAGCTAAAGAGCCTTTTGATGAGGATGAAAGAAGAGAGTGAAAAAGCTGGTCTGAAACTTAACATTTTGTTTAAAAAAAACAAGATAATGGCATCCAGCAAATAGAAGGAAGGAAATGGAAACAGTGACAGACTTCACTTTCTTGATCACTGTTGATGGTGACTGGAGTCATGAAATAAAAAGATGCTTACTTTTTAGGAGGCAATCTATGGCAAACCTCGGCAACATAATAAAAAGTAGAGACATCACCCTGCCAACAAAAGTCCATATAGTTAAAGCAATGGTATTTCCAGTAGTAATTTATGGCTGTGAAAGCTGGACCATAAGAAAGCTGGACCATAAGAATGGCTTTGAACTGTGGTGCTGGAGAAGACTCAAGGAGATCAAATCAGTCAATCTTAAAGGAAACAAATCCTGACTGCTTCTTGGAAGGAGAAATACTGAAGCTGAAGCTCAAGTACTTTTGCCACCAAATGAGAAGAGAGGACTCACTGGAGAAGGCCCTGATGCTAAGAAAGATCAACGGTAAAAGGAGAAGGGGACAGCAGAGGTTGAGATGGCTAGGTGGCATCATTGATGTGGTGGGTGTATATCTGGGCAGACTACAGATCAGGGATTCTCAACCTGAGGCCTGTGGGCCTAATGTGGCCCATGGCACCATTTCATGTGGCCCACTACCATCTCTATCACACCAGGAAGTGCCATGGAGGAAGGCAAAATGGCCATCTGCCCCCTGAAGCTGTCTGAGGGAATGTGACTCGGCTCCGAGTTTTAAAAGGTCGAGAACCCCGGCTACAGAGGATGATAGAGGAGTCTGGCATACAGTAGTCCATGGGGTTGCAAAGGGTCAGACTCAACTGTGCAACTGAACACCACCACCACCTGAGTAGTACAGTGAATCTCCAAAATTGGGTGAATACCTGAGTCACAAAATGCCTCTAAAATAAAAATTGGAATGCTGATTTTCACCAATGCCAAATATCTAAAAACAGACGGATACTCGCTTAACAACTAAATTGGGGTTCACAATCCCCCTACCACCAGAAGTCACAATTGGTCACAATGGTGTTTCACTTAAAGAACAAACTTGCTTAAAGAGCAATCCTGTGGAACACATTATGCTCTTTAAGTGAGGTACAACTATACCTATCTACTTATAACAGGTAGTGAAAATGCTCCATTAGCTAGGTTTTGATTCACATTTCTTTTCAAAATTTTGAAGTGGTAACCATGTTAATCTATGCAAGCATATCAGAGAGTAAGCAAAACAAAATAGCCCCCCCTCCAAAAGAGGACAAAAATGTTGTAGCACCTTAAAGACTAACTCCTATTTTTTAATGTTAACTTTCGTGGATCAAATGCACTTCTTATGTCTGACAAAGTAGACGTGATCCACAAAAGCTTACATTAAAATACAGGAGTTGGTCTTTAAAGTGCCACCGCATTTTTGTTTTTGTTTTGTTTTGTTTACTCTCTGATATTTATTTTCAAGATGCTTAAGTTCAGAGGTGACCTTGGTGACAATTAAGCATTCTTGGTGGTGGTAGGCAAGGGGAGAAACTCCTCCTGGTAAATCATAGTAAATGTATTTTCATGTTGGGCCTAAAAATATGAGTAACCTCTGAGTAACCTCTGAGTTACTCATATGTTGCTCATGATAATGTCAACGCCCGACTTTCTAAAAATGGCATTATGTGAAGGAATGCTGAAGCAGAGCAACTGAATAAGTACAGTAATACCTTGGATAACGTTTGCATCCGATAATGCTAAACGTTAACCAATCTGGGGGAAAAATTGCACTGCATAACGTTAAAATCCTATGGGATGCATCAGATAACGTTCGCTAAAGCCTTGCCGGTTACAATGTATCTCTATGGAGTTTTAACGTTATCCGATACATCCCATAGGATTTTAACTTTATCCGATGCATGCGTCAGATAACATTAAAAATCGGATAACACTAAGACTTGTGGAACCAAGTTTTAGCATAAACTGAGGTTTTACTGTATGTTTATATTGGGATCCTCAAACATCCCTCCCCTCATCCCTCACAATTAAATGTCATTAAATTTACCATGGGAGGAGGGTAGAAGAAACAGTCTCATCTGAGACAGTTTTTTTAAAAACGCATAAATGAAACATTCAGGGATTGTACTCTGAGGTAGGCATAGCCTAGGCAGGGCCTAAAATGCAGCAGTCTGGGTATCTTGAGTCAATGGCAGCAGTGGTGAAAGTGGGTGGGTGGGGTGACAGCGATGGCTGCTTTCCTCAACCAAGCATACCTTTGCAATCTGGCACATTTCCTTACGTGGCCTTGCTCAGGCTTATAAACCATTGGAATCAATTTCTTTTAAAAACACGTTTTTCAGAAACTTATTACGCACTTTAGAGATATATTATATACCTTCAGCGGGGGAAAAAGAAGAAAAATTACAGGTGCAAAAGCAACCCATTTTTCTTGTGGCTGAAAATGATGCTGTGTACTAGTCACAAGGGAATGGTAAAAATTACACTCCAGCAGCAACAGGGCAGGAGCCCACAAAGCCACAGCCATGCGAGTGGCACAGCCAGGCACTGCTCTAATAAATCAAGATAATTCTCTGCCTGCCTTGAACTTAGACCCGACTACAATTCACTGGTACAGCAGGAAGGGGGGGGGGGGAGTCTGTGAGAGGAATTCAGCTTTACTAGGGGGACGTGATTAGTCACTGGCCAGATTGAGCCTCGATTGCATCTAAATGGTCCACTTTATGAACCATTTATCTTCTGCTCAGACCATTTTCATTACACCAAAAAGTGATGCTGAGCTACCAGCTGTAAGATACAGCCTGGTGAAAATTAATAACCTTTCCTCCCCTCCCTCCTGCTTCCTCCTCCTCCTTGCTTCCTCCTGCTGAACTCCTGCATATGTGAGCAGGAGCATTTATCCCTGTTTTGTTGCTATTTGCATCCCGGCGTTTCCCTGGCAGTCTTTCAATTTTCTCAAGTCTCTTAGCCTTTGCCCCCTGTTTCGCTTCCGCAACACAAACAATTCATCTGTGCATTTAAAATTCTCTTAGCGCCCCGACATCAGGGTATAGCCGTAGAGCATGGAGCAGTTTACACAGGGAAAAAAAAGTGTGTGTGTGTGTGTGTGTGTGTGTGTGTGCGCGCGCCCCCCTCATATTAATTCCTCTGTCCTGCCTTCCTGCTAAAATATAGGGATCTTGAGATTACCGCCAGGTCCCTTAAAGACCATTTAGAGCAGTGCAATTTTAAAAAGGAGACCTTTATTAATACCTTCTTAGGCGGCTGACTGTGGGGAGGGCAAAAGAGGTCTGGCTGTGATGGAAGATAGTCTCTTAGCAAGGGCGTCACGTGGCTGATAATTCACCAACAGCCTGCCTAGCCTTCTGTGGCTGCTAAGATATATGCTGATATGATTACAATAACACACAATGAAATTATGGAGTATTAATGGTGCTTAACCACTGTCAGGAATTAAGGAGAATTAACATGCGTCTTTCTTTGAGCAGACATAGTTTTGATAGGGCTGATTAAGGATTTGGCTATCTGAGGAAGCTCATTATAGTATTAATTAGGATACAATGAGGACCAAACTGTTGTTTGGACTGATTTCTGCATGGAATCATGTAAGGAGGATGAGCATTTTATAAAACATTTCTCCTCAGACCTGATGGGCCCTTTTTATTTTTTGTTGGGGGAGGGGGAAGGAGATATTACAATAAATACAGTAAAACCCCGGGTTACAACCAGCTTGGTTTAAGTTTGCTGCAGTTTACAACAGCAAATCTTATGGAAATGTGATCCCAGTTTACAAATTTTTAATGTTTTTTTTTCCAGTTTACAATGATCAATTCAGGACCATTTTTTTTAATTTTTCAATGCATCCCTATGGATGTTTTGGTTTACAATTTTTTTCGGGTTACATCAGAGGCTGTTGGAACGGACCTCCGTCATAACCCTGGGGTTTTACTGCAGTTCCCAACTCCTCTTCTGTTTCCCCTGCTTTCTTTAGTTGTTCCTTTGCCCAGCATGGTAACATCAATACCACCGCCTTCATCACAGCATTAGATACTACGGCCATATGTAGGGTTCTACAGATCTACACAAGAAACTTGCAGGCACACGCAGGCTTGCTAAATCCCATCTTCAAGATTTTACTAAAAGAATGGACAAATTCCAGGAAAATGCACTGTGATGAAATCTGCTAAAATATGTCAGTCTGGATGGCTCAGCAGCATGGTTTTCATTGCAACATGTAACATCCCACCCAACCTACCCCCACTCCTATATGAAATAGTAGTTTAACATAATAGAAACCTAACAGTATCTTAGATGAAGTGAGGAAATGGTAATAAAATGAAATTAAAAAATAACTATGCCGATTCTTCCATTCTATTAATAATGCAAGAATCTCTTTTGCAAAATAATTTAAAGGGGTTTTTTTTAGTAATTAAGAACACAATTAAAAGCTATTAGATAAAAAGCAGTCACATTCACACATTTTACAGTTCCATCTATTTGTTTTTAATACTTAAATAAGGCTGAACCAAATCTAGAGGGTATCTTTAGGTTCCACTGGGGGTGTGGGAAGTGCGCGTGCACATCTGTGGATGTGCGTGCATGCAGGAGTGGAGTTGAAACTTTAGCACACTGAAAAGAAGGGCTTCATAAGAAAGTATTACACCGTTACCATTGTTCTCTGATGTGATTCACCCTGTCTCATTAAGGGCTGAGTCAGGAGATGCAAAACCATGAATCTGGCTTCCTTTAGAAAGAATTCTTTCTTCTAATAATTAACACATAAATGAGAAAGACATCATGGCTTGATTTCCTCTGGAGGGCAAAGGCAGGTACAAATTGCACCAGCTAGCTCTCGTGGAGTTTGCATCCTGGGAGGGGGGGGGATTGTTTCACCTTTGGGAATGCAGATGGTTGAATCATTACTGCCCTCTCCTGGGTATCTGCTAGGAACAATAGATTTACTTCCAGTCAATAACACTGAAGCTATTCAAAGGACAAGTTCATGTGCAGGCATGAGTTCCATTCAAAAGGAAGAAGGCCAGCCAAAGTGTGGTTCCTGCACAACCTCTAAGCATTACATTGGGACTTCAACAATTGTGTGGAGTACGTATGTGTATGTGCACATCTGTAGTGGTAAAGTTAGAGTATTACAATGAAAAGGGTTTAGGATGTGTGGGTGATTTCAGTCCTTAAAAGAAGAGGCTGCACCCTCTGATGTCCCATCATCCTCCACAATGGATGGGACTGATGGGAAGTAGAATTCAACAACATCAGGAGGTCTGTTCTTCCCAATCCAAAATCATAAACAAACAACCATAAACACTGATAATCCAAGGCTCCAAGAGAACTTCACAAATGTTTCTAGCAACTTAAGAAAGAGTGTTGCCTTTCTAATGGAGGGAGAAAAGCCAGTGGTCCTTGCTGTGTTCCTAGTCTAACTCTTTGGTGTCCTGTTAGGGCTCTACCCTCATCTTTATGACACCACCCTTGGCTTTCTGAAAGGGTGAAACCCCTTCCTTAAGGCTTAGCAACTGGTAGAAAAGACTTAACATCTAACATTTATTGATACTTGTTAATTCTATGTCTTCTTATCCTTCCCTCTAATGCACTGTGGCTCCAAGAGCAGAACTGACATTGAGTTTGGAACTCAGGTTGGATGAGGTTTCTCCACTTTCCTTATCATGATGACACCTAAATGGCTACTATTTTATTGTACCCTCTGATAAAGTAGGCTCTGGTCTGTGAAAGTTTATGTAGTCTGTTAATCTTTAAGGTATGGTAAGATCCTTCCTTGTGTTCTTGTAACATACTGTCATAGCTCCAGGTATTTCTGGGAAGATCACTGTAGCTTCCAGTAACCTATCTTGTCAGGATTTTGGAAGGCTGCTCTGGTGTGTGTGGATAGCTGATAACAATGCCTGATGATATCAAGCCACCAGCATATATCCTGGAGGTAGGCTATCGGAGTGGAATAGGTAGTACATCTCAGTGTGAAATACTTCATCTTCAAATAGGGGCAATATGAATAAATACCTATAGGAACAAAATGCCAGCTCAGAAAAATGCAATGGCAACAACTAGGTTAGAACTCCTCTCTCTCGGGCATACAATTTATCCATCTGTAGTGATTTCTTTTGTGTTTTTCAAAATTTGCATGGAAGAGCATTTGGTTATGTAGGCCAACAGCCACAGCTCACAGCTATACCTTGGATATCTTCCATGCTGCCATTTAAGCTCCTGGGACTGAGTTTAGTAAAAGGCAGGATGTATGAGACCATGGACAGCTCCAAGGGCAGCTGTCAGTAGTTACCAATCTCATCAGGAGTCTTGTGCTCCAGTCTAGGCCACCTTAACTTCTTCACATTCCCCCTAGACAGAAGAGAGCTAGACCTGGGTACTGCGATGGTGCTCTACATCATGCTTACCATTTCTGTGGCCACCTCTGTGAAGGATTTACAGGAAATCACAAGTTACTCGGTAGTTCATATGTTAATTCCCTAGAGAATATAGCCATCTTAGACTGCCCTGTGTTCCTGGAAATAGATGTAATGGTGTTCTTTCCTATGGTCCCGATCCACTTCAGCTTCATCCACCTCAAAAGGGAAGAGGTTCACTTAAAAACATGTGAACTCCTGCCAACCTAGCAGTTTGAAAGCAAGAAATTACAAGTAGATAAATAGGGACCACTTTGGTGGGAAGGTAAACAGCATTC
Organism: Furcifer pardalis; assembly: GCA_030440675.1. NCBI lineage: Eukaryota > Metazoa > Chordata > Lepidosauria > Squamata > Chamaeleonidae > Furcifer > Furcifer pardalis. Next base: position 19,526,785 of record CP126895.1, on the reverse strand, counting down.
CATGCACTCCGATGTCTAGGCACGCCTGCCACATGTCCACGGAAACATCTGCAGATGCAGACAATGCTGGCTCTTTGGCTATAAACAGATATGAGCAGTGAACCCTAGAGTCGGATATGACTGGCTTTCAAGCAAGGGCGACGTTATGATACTGCTGATGTGCACTACAGCTTAAGGAGGGAAATGTTTCTCAAAACTATAAGTAAAAGTAAATTATTATAGGGATAAGGCATGAGTAAGAAGGGGAAAAGCCCACTATGTCCCCCGGCTGACTTTTGAATATGATGTCCTTTGTATTTGTTAACAGGTAGGGTCATATATTTCAGCTTGGTTTCCCCAGCTAATGCCTCCCAATGAAAGTACATGAGGCCTCCTATGACAATACAAGAGCCTACTGACCTGGGACAGGCAGACACTGATTTTAGGAACCCATTCTTTGTGACAGTGATTAAATGGAATCTACTATTAAGGTGCAGCCTATTCATATTTTGAGGGATTCTAAACTGCTGCAATGTTTATGATATCCTAATTCATTCTTTGAGCCTCTCTCCAATGATTGATCAGTGTCTTTTTTTTCCAGACTAGCCTTCACACTATAATCTTCGGGTCCCACCCTGTATCAGTGATTAAAAATAGATTAAAGAACTATGGATTTTGCAGCTGCATTAATTGTTTCTAACTATTAGGTTTGTACTATACACTGTTCAGATCTTTTTTATCATGGGCTTTGAGACTATAATTTCAATTTAGCTGTTGCCAATACTTACTGGCACAAATCTCTCTTTCTAACAATTTTTTTTGTTGCTGCCCCTGTTTCTGTACAGCATCAATTACATCATACTCACTCCTGTTGTATGATGCATTCCAGATTAGAAAAACGTTTTCCCAATGCTGTAATTAACAAAATAATTAGCATCAGTCCTGGAATGCATTTCTGTATCACCTTCATTGTGTTCTGTTCTACAAGGTGAATAGTAGACCCTTTTGTAGTAACCACCACTTGGCTATTTCTGGACATTTTAGTTTGGATTATGGAGGAGTAGTATTTGAGGGATCAAACTAATATAAAGAATAGAAAGAGGAATGTGAAAAAGCAACACTTAAAAAGTCTTTTGGAACTCAAATAATAATAATAATAATAAACCTAGCTTTCCTTTTCTGGATGAAACAGTAAAGCTGAGAAACCTTTTGACTAAAACTTCTAGAACCTTTCGGCTGCATATTTAGCAGGGGAATTCTGGAAGTTGTAATTTAAAAAATGCATATTTAACTGTGTGAAACCACAGATAGACTGGGTCCCACCTAACTGGAAGAAATCTTCCATATTGGAAAAGCTACTTTTTTGAGCTACACGAAACCCCCAATTAATAGGATCAGTGTTTGTGCTGGCAGGGAGATCCTATGACTTATATGCAAAAAAGTAACTTTTCAAACTCTATGAACCTTCACCCTTTGAGAGCATCTAAAAATCCTTTGCTTCAAGCTCGCTGCTTGAGAACTGGGGTGGAGAGAATGCCATTATCTTGGTTAAGTATATGAAGCACAAACTCAAATCTACCTTGTACTTGGGGCTCTGGAAAACAGTTGCTAGAGAACACAAGTGGAAAGGTGGTAGTGTGTTTGTGTTATTAATTTGGGCTTCCCATTGGCATCTGGCCCATATGGTAACATATCAAAGGACAGAAGTGAAGAGTTAACATCCACCATGCTATCCATTACTTATTACTTCAAATGATAATGAGGACTTAATTTCATTCGTTTTTTAAAAATCCACAAGTTCCACAAAAGAGAGAGAGAGAGAGAGACCTCCATTTTATGAATATGGGATATTGTGCTTCTGTATCCACAATTTGAATTGCCAAGAAATACCCTATATTGTTGCCCAATATTGTGCCTAATTGCCAGCAGGAAAAAGGATGCCAAGCTTTATATAGGAAAGGACAGCCTGAATGTTGACAACAATGACAGCAATCAAAATGATCTACACTGAATAGCTTCTTGTGCTCACTATCATTCACACTTGTCAAAACAACAACAACAACAACCAGCCATGACAATTGCTTTGTGTTTCAAAGTAACAATTTTTGTGTTTGGGGGTAGCCCCACTTTTAGAATTGATTTGTAGAAAATCGTTTTGCTCTGCTGCACAAAAAATAGCTGCATTCCTGTGCAGCTGTGATAACACATTGGCTGAAATAACTTCTGAAAGCAAATTACTTCATATTCAAAGTTGTGTGACTCAGTATGCAACAGATAATGTTCACCATCACACTTTTGAGTGTGAGGGTAGGGGGTGTGAGGACAGATGTGATGGTCTAGATAGTTCTGGTGTCTGCATATGGCTCACAGTTCCTGCTACACTGCCTTAGTCCTGAAGGAAGCAGAGAAAGATATTAGCTATGGAGTACTGTGGCCTCATCAACCTTAATTTTAATGACTATGGGATCCAGACCCCACAGTTTTTTGATACACAGCTTTGTGTACTAAGAATGAAGGAAAAGGATCAACCTTCATCCAACCTCATGCTTGGAGGTGTCACTCAGAGCTGTATTAGTACATATTGAGACCCTAAACTATATGAGTTTGAGAGGCCATGTAACAGTCCATGTATGTTATTCTAACAATGAAATAATACTTGAAATGTAAAGAAAAATGCATTTAGATCCTCGTCTCATACTCTGAGGCCCTAAACAGTTATATAAATTTGAACTAATAAATAAATAATAAATAAATTTTCCTAACTTGTGTATTCATTTGACACTTTTGTTAGCCAAATTATCCAGAGAATTAAGGAAGGTTGCCAAGTCTCAAATTGATTGACCAAAGTCTTTACTACATGGGACAGAGCTGGTTTAAATAGATTAATTGAAGTTCAGATTGCTAATAAGTAAGGTTGGTACATTTATGAACCTATATCTTATATGTGTGTCTTCTTTTACAGTAAGAGGTCTCTGAAAAATTGTAATATTTGGACCAAGCAACCCTGCACTGGCAAAATATACATTACTGAAAAATACACATTAGACTATTCACATGGGTCCCCATAAGAGGTCAAAGGAAATCCAACAGTCTGGCAGGTACAAACTATATATTGCTCACTTCTTGAGTTACATGATACTTAATCACTGGGAAAAATTAGAATGTTGGCCAAATGTCGGTGATTATTATGAAACACAAGCCACTGTAAAAATATCTTCGCATACCAGACTTAGGTGGTCAAATCCCTGTTTGACTTTGAAGTGCTCAGGGTGGCCTTGTTTCTGTTATCCTAATCTACTTCACAAGGTGTTGTGAAAATAAACAAGTAAGTGTTGTGAAGCATGTGATACAATGAAAACCAACAAATCTAAACAGTAAAATATACACTCCAGAACCTGGTGCATACAATTGTACAGTTGTTCTGATTTTTCTTTTATGATCAGAAAGGAGAAACCACACAATAATGGGGATGACAGGAGAAACCCTTGAGGGGGAAGTCCATGGTATGTTGGTGTAGATGTAAGGCTTTCAGTAAAGATTTCAAATAAAATATAACACTCATTTTCTGTGTACACAGATAGATATTTGCTAATATATCTAGCAGTGACATTTAGCCATATTCAAGAGGTCTTATGTTTATTCCCTCACTTGAAAAGGGGAGTATGTGAGACAAAGCCACTTCATTTTTACTTTGTTTTGTGTGAACAGTGATGATTCTGAAGAGCATCTTATGAAGACCTTCTTTGGAACAACCACTTTTCATGGGTACAGAGCAAGGGTGGGGAGGAGGCAGGGCTGAAGCATCCCCTACCTTGTATGCTTCCCTAAAACTAAAGTTGAACACATGATGAGCAGAGTAATCTGCAGCATTCAGAAGAAGCAATATTGGAAGAATGAAGCAAATGTAAAGCTCGGAGCTTTGGAAAGTTACACCCCCCCCCCCAAGGGATTTCAAGTGGTTACTAACAAAGAGATAAAGAGAGGTATAGTCCAAGAAAGTAACTGTCACAAGCTCTGAGAAAAGTAGATTCATAAAACTATTCTTTGTCTGAGGATCCTGACTGGGGATGATGGGGTAGTTCAAAACAATTGGATGAGGGCAGGCTTTAAGACAGTTGATCGAGAAGTATCCATAGCTACTATATGATTACCAAGAATAGAGTACTCTCCTGACCACTATCTTATTAAATATTAACATTTTCATGCATCAATTGTTTAATCAGCCAATTAATGATTAATGCTTTCTGGCTGACAATATCAATAGAACAAAGTTAAATATAGAGATAAAGCCATTTATATATATTTAAAAAGATGATTACAGAAATCTGCCTTTTGTCTGAGGATAAAGGTAACAGGTTTGAATAATTCCCACAGTGTGGTTACACAATAAAGTTTTAAAAACCCACACACCATGAGAGGAATGCTATATATTTCATTTATTATACATTACTCTTATGTTTACAACAGAAATAACATATTTCCTCGGAGACTGTGCCATCATTTATTTCAAATCAATGTTTAAAATTAAATGGTAATCCTCAAGAGAGACAGGGCACTCTTCAGTTCCCAGCTTTTCCAATTGGAAATCTTTCTTTCATGTTTCTATTTAATACTTGGTCCAAGGTTTGAAATTAATTAAAAGATATCCTTTCTCTAATCTTTTGATTATTAGCTTCAAAAGATTTTTTTATTATTATTTAAAATGTTACAGTAACTTCATCTTTTCAGAGTAAATCCAAGCTGTTATTAAATGTACAACTTGTATTCTCTTAACTCACCAATAAACAAAGCCATTGAACCTGATTTGAAGGAATGTGGCTATACAGTTGGGGGTGGAAAAGGGAACCGTAGCTAACGTGCACTTTCTTTCTACCTCATGTTACCTCCTGTGTAATTAATTCCTCTTCATGTGTGGCTAAATTGTGGTGGATTAATGTTAATGACATATTTGAATGGATATTGTAATAAACCTTAAACCCTGAATGCCAGTGGATACAAGACTACCTAGGCTTCAAATTGCCTACCATGTTCAAATTGAACAGATTATGGGGAAGCTGCAAAATGTCTAATAAATGTAATAAACTCATGACAAACAAGGCATGGGTGGAGGACACACTGTTACGTTGTCAGTATCCACTGAGTCTGGAGACCAGCTGATCTGCCCATTCTTTCATTTATCCTTCCCAAAAAGGACTCAGAAAAAGCATGAACAGACGCCAGGTCTTGCTCTCTGACTTATACAGCACTCTGATCTTCTACATAGGACTAAATTTTAATTTTACTTAACACAATCTAACCTAAAATCCTAATCTTAACCCTATATATACACAGGAATTTCCATGGAACCATAAAAACCTCCAGCACTCATTCAATGTACATTTTAGTCCATGTGGATGGGAACAAATCTACCTCTCATGGTTGTTCCATGTTCAGTGCCTTCAGCTACTTTGTGAAAGTGCATGTCAGTTCAGGATGTGCATCATCTTCAAATAAATGTCCAGCGATGTGACCATTGAGTGGAGTAACATCACAACAGATGCTTTGTTTCCTGTTCACAATCAGTGATTTGAACCAGTGGTGGGATTCAATTTTGTTTACTACCTACTCTGTGGGCATGGCATGGTGGGCGTGACTAGGGCGAAAGCCCTGTGTTGCACCGGAATTAGGGCTAGTTTATGTCAAAACGTGGATCGGCATGGCAAACCAGAATTTCTGCTACTGGTTTTGGTGAACTGGGGCGAACTTGCTGAATCCCACCACTAATTTAAACTGGGGGAGAAGGACATTGGAAGGATGCAGTGCACTTTATTGCTGGTGCAAGAGGAGAAGGTGAGTGACAGTGGAACAACACAATAAAACCAACATCTCTCTTGGACATTCCAATCGCTGTGGCTGAGGAAGCCCCAGACTGAAGATACAGCACTTTATCTGTATCTCTTAGCAGCCTGTCGACCAACCATTTCAGATAGCCTTTTTTTTGCAATCTGGAATATTTTCCATTTTGTTCTCTCACTCAGCTCAGTTTACTAAACATTGTTGAAATATTATTGCATTATTGAATTTTGTATTGTGGGAGACCATGGATGGATGTTGGATGGGCTTTGAGTGGTTAGTCACACCATTAGGGTGCTCCATGATCCTAGATATCCACAGTTGTTTCCTTTCCCCCATTGTGGTATAAAAATAACAATAACCAACAATGATACCAGAAATGCACAGATAATGTCACAGACCCAAGGCTAGAACACATCAGAGTGTCTGTTGAATGGTCTGTCTGTTCTGTTCTATATGTCCTTTATTAGGATATAGAGTTGGGGGGGGGGGCAGGGGGCAGGAGCTTCCATATATCTCTAATGTTTATTAAATGTAAATATATATTTTCTATAAATATATTTTAGGTGGAAGTAGTGTGGAAGTGGCTACAGATGGAAGTGTCAATTCGAGTGGAAGCAATAAGATCCACCAAGAAGTATACAATTTTGAAATTTTCATTGCACCTTCCCAACCTCATAAATATATAGGACAACACCACTTCATCATGCCTCTGCCTCTGATGAATGTTATTAATGTTGCCATTCCCTTTCATTCTTTCAGCTCAATTCAATTGACCTTTGCAATGCAGGTACGTCACTTGGCTGACTTGTATCAACATTCACAGAATCATGTCTCCTACTTCCCTTCTTTTTCTCACACTGCTAACCACTTCTCTTGCTATCCTCCAAGCCCAGGTCAAAATATTTTTTGACAAAGGCTCCATGTATTTATCAAACACATGTAAAGTAAAACACCAACAACAATATTAAGTCCTGTTCATCTTCTCTGGTACTAGCAAAACCAGCGGCCACATCCATATCAAAGGCTTAAAGTGGATCATGCTTAAGTTGCTTTATCCTGTACTGAGTAAAATATTCATATGAACTACAAATTCCTTTCCTCAATGTTTTCTTCTGCAGGTGGAAAAATATCAAAAAGGCTAGGGAACACTTCCGCATTAATTTACAAATGAAGTCATATTCTGTTCCCATTTTCAAAACGGAGATTCCTGGATATTTCACAAAGATAAACAATAAGAGAAATGCTTTTATTACTGATGAGTTTGAAGAGGATTGTCAAAATAAGCTGTGATATCAGGACAAGGAAGTGAACAGTAAAACTAACGCTGGAGGATCAACCTCCAAGCAATTTGAAGACGTTTGTTCTTTCAAGTCACATTAGTGATTCCTGTACCTTTATGCAATTTTCATACTGTCTATTAGCAACATTTTCATCACTGGATCCACTTTTATATCTTCTATCCCAGAGATTTCTATAGTGTTTTGGCAGCTTTCATATTTTATTTAGGAGTTTTAACTTACTGTCAAATATTGTGTTCCTCTAATATGAAACAAGAGGAACGGATATTACTAGAGTGCATGTACTTAAAAGAAGCCACAAAGATAATGAATCAGGGTCTTGCAGTGCTGCCCTCAGTTCTTCTACTTGAAGGTAGCTCCCACTGGGTTCAATGTGAAGTGCTCCCTGTAATTTAGGCAGATGTTTGTGTCTGAGAAATCAGCCTTTAAAGGCATCCTCAGTGCTTGAAATCCTAAAAAAAGAATACAGACAAAGCAAGCTGATCTTCAAATTCTAGGAGTTGTCATACTGTAATGTAACACTTGCACACAGTCTTGAATTATTTCCCTCTTTTAATGAGGATGACCTTGCCACTCCCAAGCCTACTATTACCATTCATATCAGGGTACAGCACTATTCAGGGCTCTTCCTCATCTTCAAGAATTGCCTTCCTGAAGATGCCTTTCACTCCACTCCTTCCATGGGCAGCGGCTTCAATGCAGAGACAAAGGTGCAGCTCTGTATTACCAGCTGTGCACATCCTCCCCCAACTCAGGTTCTTATCATGCCCTCTTCAGAACTTTACAGGAAGGATTTATCACATGTAAGAGGCTGAAGAAGGAATACAAAATATGAGAAGGGTTGACCCCTAGAAGGAAGTCACAGACTTGAGCTTGCAAGAACTTAGCAGGCCTGTGGAGGCCACTCATTCATAGGACGGGATAGAACAGCAATATGAAGGGGAATTCTATTTAACTCCTCTCAGTTAAAGCTCTTTAACCTAGGCTTATATGAGACAATGTAGTTATTATTCCACCAAAGTATTACATGTGAAAAACTAGCACTTGGATTCCACTCTTCTAGTTAAGAGAGTGGAAAGCTAGTTGGCAATCATCCAGATTTTTAGAGCCATTAACACTATATGTACAACAGAAGAGTAGCGTGCCTTGGCGGGGCCCTGTATAAAAATTTGTTTGGGGGCCCTTAGGAAGGGTAAAGATTTGTTTTGCTTATGCACGTTGGGGGCCCCCATGGCCCGGGGGCCCTTATAATTGATACGGCAGATATGGCGGTAGTTATGCCTCTGATGTACAAACCGATAGCTGGGAACATGCAGCTCACTAGAGGTAACTGGACCTCACCTCCCATCAGCCCCTAGGCTGTAAAGCCAATGATAAGGGATGCTGGGAGCTTTAGTCCAGCAAAATGCAGAGAACCACATGGTGCACTCATTGATGCAAGCAAATGCTCGGGTTTACATAGGGTTGCTTAGGATATGCTTAATTCTCACTGCAATCTCATGGATGTCTACTTTGAAATAAGGGGCATCATGTTATTTCTTGTAACTCAGTAAAAGATTACAGTCTTAAAGTGCAAGTATATTAATGTTTAGCAAGGAGTAAATCATACTGAATTTAAAATACCTTATTCTCATAGGACGGAATGAGTTCCTGTCTTTGTCCCAGCTCCTGCCAACCTAGCAATTCAAAAGCAAGAAATTCCAAGTAGATCAATAGGGACCACTTTGGTGGGAAGGTAACGGCGCTCTGGTGTCTAGTCCTGCCTGCCACATGACCACTGAAACATCTGCAGAAGCAGACAGTGCTGGCTCTTCGGCTCTGAAACAGAGATGAGCACTGAACCTTAGAGTTGGATACGACTGGCTTTTGAGCAAAGGAAACCTTTACCTTTACCTTATTCTCATACAAGGGAAAAAAAGAGGACAGAAAAATTCTATGAAGGAAAATAGAGACTTGTTCAATAAATAAACTGTTAATAACTAAACACAAATTAAAACAAGAATTTAACAGTTAAATTAAGGATCCTTGAAAATCCTTTTATATAAAATGTGTAATTTTAAAGAATGTTTTTATTTATTTAATAGGAATGTACATTTTTTATCTTGGAAATGATAGGGCAGAGCAAAATATGCCAATCCACCCCTGAAGGTGGATTGGAATGCCAATAGATCAGACAAGCTTGTTCTGGCAGTGTTCGGGTTAAAATAGTACCCAAGGAGGAAGCACTGCAGGAGAGGAGCACTGGAAGTTGAGCCACGAAAGAACGTCCAGAATTCTCCTAGGCCTGTGATGGCAAACTTTGGCACTCCAGGTGTTCTTCGACTTCAATTACCAGAAGCCCAAATCAGCACTCCTGCTGATCAGGGCTTCTGGGAATTGAAGTTCAAGAAAACCTGGCATGCCAATATTCGCCATCACTGTCCTAGGCAGCCTAATCCTTGAGATCCTGAGCAAGGGTCAGTGAGGTCAATGGATTCCATGATGAAAGAGTGCTGTGTTATTTTTTAAGCTTGTTGTAGTGTTCTAGGATTTTCCTCTTTATAAATGTTTTAATTGGTTACCGCTTTCATATTACATTATCAAATCTCTCTCTCTCTCTCTCTCTCTCTCTGTGTGTGTGTGTGTGTGCCTGGGGATGTGAATCAATAAATGTGTTGTTGTTTTTATATTGCGGAGTATCTGACTGTGCAGGGCACGATAATGTTAGGGACAACCTTCCACACTCTCATTTTCTGCTTTGTTGCCTTTCTTTTCTCATTGGTGAATCTCAAAAGAAATGCCGAGATCTTCTGTTGTTGTAGTCTATTGGCAGCAGTAAGAGGAACTGAGTGTCTCTCAAATCTGGCACAGATTAATTCCTCTCCTGGTGCAAAATGGTATACTGGAGATATCTGTCCCCCACAGCTGGAAAAAGAATATATGATTGTTTGAAATGTATACACAGTGGAGGTGTGTTACGTTCCCCAAATTAACAGTGCTACGTAGCACCACCATTCCCAGCTCATGGCCCTAGGTTTTCCTCATTCACGTTAAAAAAAAAAAGATAATCTGGAAATGTACAAATAAGAACCTGAAAACTAATAGGTTCAGGCCACCTCCAAAACAACTTGGAACAAATTGGTCCTGATTTGTATGCCATATATTTGGATACCAATCAGGCTGGGAATTACATACATACATTGGATACTTAGAATGTTGACAAATCCTTACCTGGAAAACTTTCCTGCTCTCCTGGCACAAGTGTTTGGTCCATGAAAGTAGAAATCCAAGGAATAAACATTTCTTTGGTGTAGTCACAGTGATGGTGATAGCAAGCGCAGCTAAGAGCACAAAGCAAAACCTATGAATTCAGTTGCTTTCAGAGATGCAGATGTTAAACTTCATTTTATGATTAACTAAACTTCCTGCACTGCTGCCTTGTTTGCTGACAGAGAAGGTGAACTGTAAAAAGGAAAATCAAGTGCTCAGCTATGGTGGCTCCCCCCCCCCCCCCATCCGCCCTCAGCAAGCTATTCATCCCAGCATAAGATTCTGGCAAGAGTGACTGATGGAATATTTGAGTCATGTAATTTATGGGGCTTGATATGACAGCCCATTTCAGGGAGCCCGAGGTTTACAGTCATCGGTACTACTACTTGGTGCTGTAACAAGAGATTACTCTCCTTGGACAGACTGTAATTTGATAGTACAACTGTGCAGCTAGCCACCTCCTACTGTATTTCACCACCCACTCCAGTCAGGTTTTGATAGATAGATCTCAGTGCTTGGAGTGCAATGCGCTAATGTATCCCGCTCACAGTTTTGAAAGATACATGAAGGGCAAACAGAAAACAAACAATACATTCCTCCTTCCAAAAACTTGCAAACACTTGGTCACCAAATTAAAGATGGTGTTTGGGGTGTGGGTGTGGGACTTAATTTAAAAAAATTATCAATGAAACTCAGTTTAACAGTTGTCAGTCACATCTGCTATTTTTTTTAAAAAAGATGGTTCACCAGAGCATAGGGGTGAATTCTAATACTCTATATTTTTTGGATTTACTTTAAATACATGATGAAATGTAGTTGGTATCTCTTTGGCCCAGTGCAGACATAATAGTCCTGATTGCTCCACCATGGACAGTACTTAGGTAAGAATCCACCAATGAATATTAGGTGCTGTACAGGAAAAGACCAGCAGAGCAGTGTCAAACACATGCTTTCAGTGCAGAACAATCTACAAAGATCTCCAGGTAAGACTAAAATTTTCTCCACCTATAATAATCCTTGAAAGCCACTGCCACCCAGAGTTGACAATAAATTGATCAATTTAAATTGACCTACAGTATTTGACTATAAGGCAGTTTCCTATGTCCCTATATTTAGAATTGGGAGGAATTACTGAGAAGGAAGCCAAAATCAGTAGAATAATGCACCACGGCTAGCACATAAGAATAATAATACTGTAAATGTGTGCATAAGAATAAAAAGAAGTGGAGAGGAAAAGGAGTTTTAAGGCTATGGAGCACTTTTGATCTTCCTATTTAAGTCTCTGCCCTTTATTTACTTTGTGCAACATTTTCTTGCATGCTTTTTTGAATGGTTTAAAGGGTTAAAATCACATGGAAAGTAAGCACAGCTGGGTCTTATTCACGTCTGGTTGAGAAACTGCTTATGAATCCCATGAATCATGCTTTTCATTTCATGATGGGAAAAAGATAAGCGATTGACTAAATAAATACAATCAATTCAATCGATCATATCCAACAGAAAACACTTTCCAACTCCTAAAGAATGTTTAGATATCAGCTGTCCTTTGCTATGTCACTCAGTTCAGGAAGAGAACTCTTCCAAATTGGAAGGACAATTTTTAGAATTTTTAAAATATTACATAAATAAAGAAAAAGGTCAAAGGCTCATTAAGTAAGAAGTGTTTGAAGTTGTATCACACCATGGCTGGAATCCTATTGCTTACCGTATAAGCTGCAGATGAATAGGCCCACTGAATCAGTGGAGATTTGACGAGTCTACTCCTTAAAGACTTCTTTTGATTCAAGTGAGTCTAGAATAGTGAGACGCAACCAGAGTAGGTCTTTTGAATCAGTGGAACATATGGAGGAGTTGACTCACAAATCCCCACTGATTAAATGGACCTACTCTAGGGTGATTTACTAGAGTAAGCAGCCAAAATCACATAACCTCTATTACAAACCTACAACTAAAACAAGAGACCATATGGGTGTGTGCCAGTGTTGGGATTTAATTTTTTTTACTACCTACTCCGTGGGTGTGATATGTGGATGTGGCCAAGGGGAAAGCCCTGTATTGCATCCAAATTAGGACTACTTTGTTTCAAAACATGGATGGGCAGGGCCAACCGGAATTTCTGCTGCCAGTTCTGGCAAACTGTGGCAAAACTGTTGAATCCCACCACTCGTGTGTGCCATCATTATGTAATTGTTCAAAACATTATAAAAACAAGTCTTTTCTTGCAAACAATTGTCTATCAGGAACCATAGGATTAAAAAATTTTTTTTTGATGGTTCAGGTATAAGAGGGCTATAGATTCCAGTGCTTCTGATTTTAAAATAAAGAATAATCTAAAATGGAGAACACTGCCAAATGAATATAAACCAATTGCACATTCACTACCATGGCCGCATCCTTGGAACCCTGGGATTTGAAGTTTGGTGGATTCTCAAAATGCTCTGCTAGAGAATTCAAGGACATTCCTAGAACTACAGCTATGAAATTTGGAAGGAATGTGGAATCATATTAATATAGCTGTCTATCATAGGTATTGTTCAAGTCATAATTGTGACCCAGATATTTCCAAATAGTTGACTCTGAATGAGAATTATGGCAAACACTAAATTTGAGCAAAGTTTTTCATGCTCTGCAATTCAGTGAAAGCATACAAAGGCTTCTCTGTCTTATTTCTGTCTTATGTTAATGAACTGTAACCTTGAGACCCAATCCTCACTATACAATTAGTTTTAAAATGCTGCTTACTGACCTTGAAATGCTACTGTCTCAAAATCCACAAACAGCACCAAGTTGCCTGTCCCAGGGTTCCCCAAGCAATCTGGAACATCACATCATTTCCATCAGAAGCATTAAGAGGTCTGGAACAGGCAGAGTGGTGGGAGGAGAGTTTGCTAGTGTTTAAAAGAAAAGAAGAGAAGGAATTACAAGGCCATCAGAAGGTTCTTGCACATGGCTTTTTTACAGCTTGTCACCAAGTGACATTTGGCTTGAAATAGCAGAGCAGGACGTTGTAAGAGTGAAGTACAAATGGGTAAAACCCTGGGTTCCGAAGATTTTATGGAGCTGCAGTATTGAATCATGCCCCGAGCTTTGCACCTTGTCTTTTTATTGCCAAGTGTATATGGGCAATAGCAAAGAAGAGAAGAACATGTTCTGACCAATCTTTGCTTGTCCCTGTCCTCACCAGGGACAAGCACCTTCTTGTCCCTGGTGAGGACCTCACCTCACCTTCTTCTTTTGTGTCAAGATCAACCCCTGGACTGCTAAAATGAAGCCACTTTCTTTGCTTTGTCGTTGCCCAAACCCAAGTCCTCATCAGTGCATGCCTCTGGCAGCAATCGACAGACCAATAAATGAGCAGGATTCTGTATCTCTCCAGATTTACACCATGTGTTTTTGTCCACCAGCAACCCCCACTTCAGCATGATGGTCTTGCTTTTAGAGACTCCAACCCTCAGCCTATCCAGGATCCTCCAAGAAACATAAGAGAGGTTGAGTTCCTCAGCTATATCCTCCTTCAATGTTGTTCCTTGACCAGTGAGATCCTTCCTCCATCTTCTAGTTTGGATTTATTCTTGTGAACCCTCAAGAATGTTTGTTCTTTCCATAAAGCTCTTCCTGGATCTGAGCTGGTGGACTTGAGGCTCATATTAATTCAGAGGGTGTCAAGGGTCATTCTCTTGCTTAATTCTCTCAGCATCCACTGCTACTTTTCTCCTGATCTTTGGTGGAGCGATACCAACTAGACATTATATTTTCTTAACTGGTGTCTGCTTGAGGAATCCTGCCACTATATGCATGGCTTCATTAACAGCAATTGTTTTGCTTGTGTGGATGTGCTCCATACTTGAGCAGCATACTCTGCTGCAGAAATGCTCAGAGGCAAAATTGATGTGTGCAGCATGGATGGTTGTGAGTTTCCTGTTGCTCCTTGAACTAACTTTGGGTTTGGTATTCAGGCAGTGCCACTTAAAATAGTGTGTCCAGTCAAGCATCAGACCAAGGTATTTTGATGCTGAACAATACTATAATAGGTTCCCTTGTCATGTAACATGCATGGTAAGAGAAGGGAAATAGAGAAATAGAGGGTATTATTCCTACTGCTTGGCTCACACAAATGATTCAAGATCTTCTGGATTTTTTTGTTTTAAAAGATATCAGATCATTTCTTAATTTATTCAAGGCAAAACCTCTCTAGCTTGTTCTACTCCAGCCTCACTAGGTGGCTTTGTCATCTTCATCTCAGTAGTTAAAATATGGCAATAACAAGGTCTATAATTCATTGGAAGTGCTTTTTTGAGAACTAGGGGTGACAACAATATTGATGATGATGATGATGATGATGATCTCATTTACAAGCAGAAGTTCCACAGATTGGAACCTTATAAGATCCAACATAAATTTAGTTCCAGTGCTGTATCTGAACTGCTGTCTTTTCCCTGTGATAATTGTCGTTTCCCTGTGATAATTGATGTTAATTGACCAACATCCTCTTTTCTCTCTCTTGCTAACAAATGGTAACATTAAAAAAATCTGTGCACTGGGCGGTACCCACCCAGTGATGGGGTGGTGGTTCCCTTCACAGAAGAATCCAGAAAATGAATAGGACATAGCAAGATATCAGGGCTCTTTTGTCCTTTGAGAAAGACTAAGAAGCTTTGGAGTCTAAAGTAATCATCTGCACCATTCTTTCACTTTTAGTCCAGGCACAGAGCCAGACTTTGAATCCCTGAAAAATAATAATATTGCTGTGACTGTTCTTTGTGGAACTGCTGATTGTTGGGCAACAACAGCTTGACATTTCTTCTCCTTCATTTCTCTCTCTTTAATGTAGGCTTGCTCTCCATGATGCTCTTTAGCAACAACTTCCTTCATATTTCACACAGCAAGAGAGGACACATGTCTGCAAGCCTCTTCTTCCAAAACTAATCTTGCAGAATAAGAGCAAGTATTACTATTTTAAACTATGTTTACCTTTCAGTGCATTTGTGCATTAGCAAACGAAGCATTGTATCAACAGGAGAACTAGGAACAGTTCTACATGGGAACCACATCACGACTGGCTTTCAAGCTAGGGCAACCTTTACTTTTTACAACAACATTTGTGATAAAGTTCTGGCATTGGCAAAAGGATTGACAAAAGTAAATAGAAAAAAATTGCTTTTTGGACTATGATTTCCAAAATCCCTAGCCAACATGATAGACAGAGATTCTAGGAGGTGTAAACCAAAAAAGCAAACTTTCCGAAGTCCATCTACAGTGCTTACAGCACAGCATCAATGTGTGTTGGATTGTGCCTAACTCTCTACAAATAGAAGCAAACCTTTGGAAAGCAATGCCCTGGTTTTCTCCTGGGGGTGAGGAAGAAAATGTGTTTGGATATTCAGTTCAGAAGACAATTATTTTCTACGCCATTATCTAGTTTGATGAATATTGAACAAAATTGATTGACAGACCATTGGAAACTATTGGAAGAAGAACCTGAGCTTCAGGTTTGTGATTTCTCAGCCATCAGAATCAAAGAACAAGGTTCCAGCCTTATTTTAACCATCTGACATTATATATACAGTAAAACACTGGATAACGATTGGATTGGATAACGCTAAAATTGCATAACGTTAAGTAATCTGGGGAGGAGAATTGGATCGAATAATGTTAAGGTCCTATGGGATGGATCGGATAACAACCGCTAAAGCCTGTGCTGTTACAATGCATCTCTATGGAGCTTTAACGTTATCCAATCCATCCCATAGGATTTTAACATGGATTGGATAACACTAAAAATTGGATAACACCAAGACTTTTGGAACCAAGTTTTAGCGTTATCTGGTGTTTTACTGTATATTGAATTGCAAACAAACACTCGCCCATAAGGCTGGTTGACAGCATTGCCCATAATAATGCTTAGGATGACTTTAATTATTGCTTCTTAACTTTGCTTCCTCACATTCCAGACTTATGTTAATCTTTTGCTACATTATTCAGTACCAGCTCTTGGTGAATCTGTGAACCAAACCTTATACCCCATAGTTTTTAAGACACACAGGCTTCTAATGCTGCCTGGTACCACATCAGCTCCACCAGCTGGTCATGGATATCCAAGGCCTGAGGCAGACATCATTCCTTGATGAACTGTGTAGAATGCTAGGAATGAAACACAAAGCCATTAGAATACAAAGCATGTGCCTTTGTGGCCACTGTATGCCCATGTAGAAGATTTACACAAGGATGGTAATTCAAACAATAAAATCATTTTATTAGAAGACAGTTAAGGAAAAGCAGTAATATGTGTCTTTTGAATCTAGGTTAGTTTGTTATGTGTGTGTATCCTCCATTCATTCCAGATGCATAATTCCTCATTTATGCCAGTTAAACTGAAAGTTGAATGGAATCTCAGTTTCTGGCACTGTTAAGACTAATATACTATAATTACAAAAAAAGTTTATTTTTCATTCCAGCCTCTGAAAGAATACTTCCTCAGTGCTTATTATAAATACAGTAGCTGCCTCGTTAGTTGATGCTACTCTAGGTTAAAAGTGCTCAGCTGTATGATTTGTCTTTTTCATTTTTTTGTCTTTGTTGTCAAAAATTCTTCATTCCCTTTCCCTTTGAAATGCAGAACAGCACACTTTCACTCACCCTCCACTTTCTAAAAGCAAAATGTAAATCACTGGAATGTACTTCCTTTGCTAACAAACACTTTCTCTTGGGAATTTTTATCACCTTTAGATAGTACTATAGATTTTGGTGCCCCCCACCCCACTCCTTCCTTTCTTTAAAAGATAAAAATTAAATCCAACTATTCAGAAATTTCCCAGAGGAAAATCACCATCAAATATAAAGCACTGCCCTGGACGTTTCTATAAATCTTGAAATATTTTAATTCATCTCCTATCAAAGGGGGAAGAAAGAATACCACAGATCTTTATGGTACTGGTCAGTTGTGAAGCATGCTAGAATGAATTCTCTTCTATTTCAAGTTAAATCTAAACAGCACACTCATAACCTTCTTGGCTAAGCAATATATTCTTCTTGGTCTTATTATCTAGTAACAAATGGAAATGGTGCCTGTCTTTCTATTGCAAGTTTCTTTCTTTCTTTCTTTCTTTCTTTCTTTCTTTCTTTCTTTCTTTCTTTCTTTCTTTCTTTCTTTTCTTTCCTTCCTTCCTTCCTTCCTTCCTTCCTTCCTTCCTTCCTTCCTTCCTTCCTTCCTTCCTTCTTTCTTTCTTTCTTTCTTTCTTTCTTTCTTTCTTTCTTTCTTTCTTTCTTTCTTTCTTTCTTAGCTTGGATCTGCAGGTTTGATGAATGGATTGAAATCAATTTTTTCCTTATGACAAATCTATATGTTATTCTACTTCTTCATTTGGTACTGTTTGCTGAGTAGCTGTTACTTGGGAGCAAAGGTCACTGTCTTGCTGTTGGAGCAGCCGAGTGATATTTTACTCCTCATAAGGATAGTGAGAGATATTAAATCACACTTGACATACCTGAAGCAGAGCAACTTCATCCATATTTTATCTGCTGTAAATTTAATACCACAGCACTTTTTAGGGTGATGTATTTATTAACTGGCTGGAGATGAGCACTACAGAAATCCAGTTTGTTCAGGAAAATAAAATGAAGACTCTCTGACAAGTTTATGAAGTAAGCACAATAGCTATTTATTACTTTTTAAATACATAGAGGGTCTAACCGTTTTTAGCAGGATTTGTCCAATAAGTAAATAAAAATCCCCAAATCATCTCTCTTTGCTTTCTTTTTGAATTTTAATAAAGTTTCCATCTTTATTTTTAAAACACAGGGTTTGCTTCCATCAGCATAAACTGTGATCTTTATGGAAATATAGATATCTAAAGGGCACTGGTAAAACAATCAGTGGAATTGTGGGAATTGAAAGAAGTCATTTGTGTCCTATTCTCTATCACATATTAAAAATTTAAAAATAATGTATGGCTTTTTGTCTAATATTTTTCTTTTATAAAAAAAGTCAGCTCCAACAATATAAAATAAATCACAAAACATTATTATTGTTTTATAATACTAAGGGTGCTTTTGGATTTACTTGCTCTCTTTTTCTTGAGTAACAGTTCACTCAGTTTTTTTCCTCAAAGTTCTAAAGAAGTGATTCTCCTTGTCCTGGTCTAATGAGGTTTATGAGCTACAGGGCAGAGTTGTAATAGGCCTAAGTACAAATGAGGGTGAGATATGTCATGTCGAGTGCAAGTTGTTAGAATGAAGTAGCTGAAAACGACTCAAGACATTATCTGCTTTAAGTAAAAGATGAGCAGGACCAAGGACAGCTCCAAAGCAAGACAATTTTCTTCAAGGTACAAAGCTTGGCTGAGGTTCTAACCCAGGAGTATTCAACCTTTTAAAGCTGGGGCAGGGTCCTGCTCCCTCAGACAGCTTCAGGGGCTGGATGGCCATTTTGCCCTTCTTCCACCATATGCCACTTCCTGGTGTGGTGAAGGTGGTGGTGGGCCACATGAAATGATGCTGCGAGCTGCATCCGGCCCCCAGGCCACAGGTTGAGAATCCCCGTTCTAACCTGAAGAAAAATAGAAAAGGCCCATTTTCCTAAAGAGTGTAAGGGAATACATAAGGTGCTATCTGATGAACCCCCCTAGAATCTTTGTTCATGCTCCTAAAGAGTAGGTTTGTGTGGGCTGTTTTTTTCTAGAAAGACTATGGTAGACCTCTTAAAGTGATCATATTTCCACTTGCTACATTGACAATATTGGGCCTTTGGGCCTACTGGAGTTTGTTTGATCATGGCACAGGACATGAGACCATAAGAATGATGAAGGTTCCCTGTCAAACTATTGCCTGGAATGCCACAAACAAAGTTGTTGTTGTTCAGTTGCACAGTCAATAACCAAGTCATCATCATCATCATCATCATCATCATCATCATCATCATCATCATCATCATCATCATCATCATCATCATCTTCTTCTTCTTCTTCTTCTTCTTCTTCTTCTTCTTCTTCTTCTTCTTCTTCTTCTTCTTCTTCTTCTTCTTCTTCTTCTTCTTCTTCTTCTTCTTCTTCTTCTTCTTCTCCTCCTCCTCCTCCTCCTCCTTCTCCTTCTCCTTCTCCTCCTCCTCCTTCTTCTTCTTCCTCCTCCTCCTCCTCCTCTTTCTTGACTTTGTTGTTGGCCAAGCCTAACTCCTCATAGGTACATGTTTCTGGTAGTATTCGGCACACTGGATTCTGTAACTCTCCACATACTGTATATACGCTCTTCACATGGATGCTGAAACACACACACACACTCCCTCCCTATAGCTACTTACAGGACAAACTTCAGTGAACAAACTCCATAAAAGCAATTCAAACACCATTATTTCAGCATCATTTTTATTTTTATTTTTTCCCTGTGTGATAGTTCTGAAACAGAAGAACTAAGCAAGGATAAGATGTACTACAATTTCTCCTGTCACTCTTCTGATTGTACTTGTTATTTGTTTCCTTGGGACATTGTGTAACACTAGACAATTATCATCCCCCCTCCCTTGTTGTTTTGCCCACTATATCATTAGGAGATTCAAACTTACAGGTATCGAGGGATCAAACTGCCGATTGGGGGAAAGGGAGCAGGAGAAAGAATCAAAACACCAGCCAGCTTCTGCATGATCTGAAGAATCTCATTGCTTAATAGATGCATTGTGTAAACAAGATGATAAAAGCAGTGGAAAGGCACTGTAAGAGAGTCTTTGTGGCAGAAAGCTTTCATTTACTTCCTTGGAAAGCATTTCACAGGCTTTTGTTTCCCATGGTTCACGAAGAATGTGGTTCAGCCTGCAATGTTTTGTGGGGACAAACACTCCATTTCCTCTCTTCCTTCCAGGCTCTGATCAACATCTTCAGGTTCACTCCCTCCCCTTGTCACTACTCATTATCTCGACATGTTAGTCCTATTCCCAGACTTCTCAGAAATTTACCTTTCCTCCTCTATTTTGCCTTTATTGTTTGCTTGTCTAATAGTAACACCTTCTCTTCCCATTTACATAGGCTCCTCCATTCTCTCACTGCTAACTATTCCAATCTTCATATTTTATTTAAACTGTGTTTTTAAAATTACCAAAGAAAATGAGTTGCCAATTCCCAAAATGTTGGAGGAATGGCAGAAGAAGAATGGCCAAAGCAGAACTAAGTTGCAATGAATTTGAAAGATTTTACTCCCTATTAGCTATGCTCTTCTGTTTCACTGACTAGACCAAGGCCTTTGACTGTGTGGACCACAACAAAATGTGGCAAGTAATTAAAGAGATGGGAATACCTGAGCACCTTATATACCTCATGAGAAATCTGTACATGAATCAAGAAGCAACAGTTAGGACAGAATATGGAAGGACAGAGTGGTTTGGAATAGGAAAAGGAGTAAGACAAGGCTGCATTTTGTCATCCTGCTTATTCAACTTATACAGAGAGCACATAATGTGCAATGCAGGGATGGAGGAATCACAATTTGGGATCAAAATTGATGGGAAAAACATCAACAATTTGAGATATGCAGATGATACCACCCTAATGACAGAAAGTGAGGAGGACTTAAAGAAGCTCCTGATTAGGTTGAAAGAAGAAAGTGCAAAAGCTGGCTTGAGACTCAATATAAAGAAAACCAAGATAATGGCAACAGGCCCTATCAGTCCCTGGAAAATAGATGGGGAAGAAATAGAAGCAGTGACAGATTTTACTTTCTTAGGATCAAAGCTCACTGCAGATGGTGATTGCAGCCATGAAATAAAAATGCAACCGATTCTTGGGAGGCAAGTGATGAGAAACCTGGGGAACGTAGTTAAAAGGAGAGACATCACATTGCAAACAAAAATTTGTATAGTCAAAGCAATGGTATTCCCGGTGGCAATGTATGGTTGTGAGAGATGGACCATTAGGAAAGCTGAGCACAGAAGAATAAATGCTTTTGAGATGTGGTTTTGGAGGAGAGTTTTGAGAGTCCCCTGGACAGCGAGGAGAACAAATAGGTCAATCTTAGAAGAAACCAACCCTGACTGTTCCTTAGAAGGTGAAATAGTAAAGATGAAGCTAAAGTACTTCGGACATCAAATGAGAAGAGAGGATTCACTTGAGAAAGCCTTAATGCTGGGAAAGGTGGAGGGCAAAAGAAGAAGGGGACAGCCAAAAATGAGATGGCTAGATGGTATTGTAGACACAATGGGCACAAAGCTGGGCAGGCTGTGGAGGATGGTGGAAGATAGAGGTGCCTGGTGGGCAATGGCCCATAGGGTCTCAAAGGGTTGGAATTGACTGTGCGACTGAACAACAACAAAAGCTATGCTCAGATTTTTTAAAAATAGTCTTTTCATGCATTCTGAAGACAAGGTTGAACAACTACTGTTTAATGGCAACACCCTCTTCACTCATCTAACTGTTGAGTAGTGCAGTTTTAATGACTGATCAGCTCTGTGATCCCCCCCTCCCCCGGTGATTAAAAGCACAAGATTTGTAGATCCATCCTACTGTGGCCCATAGTTCAGGTTACTTGTGGCTTGGGCCTTATGTCCAAGGAGGCAACATATGAAATGTACCCAGTGGATGGGATTTACTGTTGCTATGAGTACCTTTCACCACCCAGTTTCTTTGGGGGTTACGTAATTGCAGCATCATATTGGAATGTGCATATGTTTCAGCACTCTTCTATGGGTCTGGACTGTCAAAGATGTTTTACCTGTAGAATCCCTACTTTATGAAGGGATGAAGTTGATGTTCCCTCCACATCTCTCTCTCTCTCTCTCAAATAGTAGTACACAACCAAGTCTGGCCAGATTATCTTGCTATGGTAGCAGAGTAGACCATACTGCCGGGACTCCACACCAATCATCAGGCAGTGGTTAACTAGCCTGACAACCCTGAGAACTAGCAGCCTTGGTGAAGTCTACACGGAAGGGTGATGGTTCCCAAGTGGATTACATCCACTTGAATCCATCTTGATGAAGGGCAGCAGCTTCATCAATATTGACCTGGGGCTGAGGAGGACTTTGCATGCCAAAAGGGCTCAGGACCATAAAGTGACTCAGTGGTATGGTTGTCAGGCTGCAATGCAGAAGGCAGATAAAAGGCCACTGCATTCTATTAGCAAGAGGTTTTCATGGCTGGTCACCATGATGATCATCAATATTCAGAATCAGATGTGGCACAAGAAGAAGTACACTTTACATTTTAGGGAATAATGGGCATGGCAGTTGGTTTATTCTGTGACATGTTAAACACTTTGGATAGTATCCTATTGCTAAAGTTAACTAGAGAGTAGACTCATTGAATCAATTGTCAAATGGTAAGTCAACTCTTATGTAAAGCACATCAAGTCCATGGGTCTACTCTAGTTAGTATTAGCAATAGGACTGTGTGTTGATTTGAATCTACAGTAATTATTTTTATCTATTACTGGAGTCAGGTTTAGGATGTCTCCACGAATAAAATAGATGGGGAGAGGATTTGAATTCACTTTTCCTTGTTGGTACTGGTGGGGGCAAACAACACTTCATAACACAATGGAAGATGCTGTAAAGAATTAGGAGTCAGGAAAACCACCTCTCCTCATCCTCCTTCTTTAAAAAATATCCTATAGATCAGAGGGTTTTACATAAATCCTTTCGAGATTAAGGAATAAACCCAGTGGGTCCAAATCATGAATCAATTCAGGATGAAGAATTTTGGATGGCTTTAGGACTCAAAATGTACATATCAATATTATACAGAGGAAATGAAAAAAAATATGGACATTTTATAACATTAATGTGGCCCATCACAGATTATAATATAAGGCTCAAGGTTAAGCAAAATCAATACTCAAACCACAGAACACACTGGAGTCAGACTGAATTTTTTAAATCTAAAAATGAAAAAGGTGTTGAAAATGCCAGAAAATGCTTGATCAGATTATCCTACATCTGATTTCTTTCCTTTCCTTTTTGAAGAACTACAACAGCATGTAATAGCACTTTTGTCACCAGAAAATGGCAACCCCAGGAAGGAAACAACATAGTCTCATATCGTGACTTCTTTCCTAGGAGAGAGGGAATTCTGTTTAAAATGTTACAATTTCCTCTTGGGGATTTTCCATACGAAGAACAATCTCTGACCTGGGTTTGGTTATACTTATTACCTGTGCATTTTCCCACTCATAGCCAGAGGAGAATGAACCTCACTCTTAGATAACGGTCATAGTGCATATTGCATGCTCATTAATACAGCAATTCTGTAACACAATGACAGATAAAAGAACTTTCCTTTTACTGAACTAAATGCTGGTTTTACATAAAATAGACCATAATTCAGAGACTGTAATGTCTACTGAAAGGTTAGACTCGTTACTACCCAAATAGGCTGAGCTAATGAAAATTATATTTGTTACAATCCAAATAGATTAATCCACCTTAAGGGCTTAGTTATGTATTACATTTTTCAATGTTCTAGTAATTAAATTAAGGTAAAATAGACATGACAAATATATGATTGCATGGGAAACAGCTATGTTTCATTTGCTCAAAAATAACAAACCTATTTCTTTTTCTGAAACTGGTATATGTTAAGATGTTAAGATACATAAGCCAAAGGAAAGGATTTCTAAACCAACAAGCTTTCAGAATCTGATGTGAATAATCCTCACACTCAAACTACTTATAGAAACAAATCTAAGTGAAAATGCAGAAGTGGTAATGGGTAAATGAAGTTAATTAATAAGGTGCCAGTCATGTGCTTGGGCACACAACCAGCATGTGATCAGCCATGCAATTAATACTTCTTTAATTACCTTCAATTGCCCCATTGCAATTTCTGTAGTTTCATATACATAACATCAAACAGAATTCTGTTGGTGGACAGTTTTCATCGGCGGTCAAATATATGCCATGACTTTGAGAATAAATAACTAGTTAAATTAGTTTTCAGTCTGTTTTGGTGTTTGTGTGTGGAAATTTAATAGGGGATTTTAATAGGAATTTTTTAAAAAAGATTAAAGCTAGTGTTATTTCCTTTATAATTACTAACTTTTACACTCAGTTTTTTGAGTTATTTAACAGTTCCTTCACTGCTGCCAATGCATAACTATGTTTAGGCAACATAAAGTTTATTAAAATTGGATATATTGTACAAGTGATTTTTGAACTTCACCTTTTCTCATGCCTCCTAAAGTGTTATTTTCACTATCTATCTATCTATCTATCTATCTATCTATCTATCTATCTATCTATCTATCTATCTATCTATCTATCTATCTATCTATCTATCTATCTATCTATCTATCCATCCCACCCATTAGGGATATTTTTCCACTCTGGGCGATGTACTACATAATGATAACGATGACGATGACAACAACAACAATAATAAAAGTTTTACAATAAAAATGTATACAGATTGAATAAAATTATAAATATCAAGAAAGCAAAAATAGCATTTTTTTAAATGCCAGAAACAAAAAAACCTATTGGCAATGGGGGATAAACCCCTAACAATTATATACTGTAAATAATATTTGTGTGCTCTCCAGTAAATTCTTACTTACGATTATCTTTTTCAGGGCTTTCTAGGTAAGAATACTCAAAGGAGGTTACCATTTCCTTCTTCACTGGGTGCCCTGGGATGGTACCAGTGTTGGGCAGCAACAGGTTCACACACACCCGGGAAGGGGGGGGGAGCAAAATTGGGTGGCCTCTGGGCAGGGGGTTGGCAAAATTGGGTGGCCTTTGGGCAGGGGGAGGGTAGCGAAATTGGGTGGCCATGCCCACCTCCCTGCCCTGCCCCATCAGATTTTGTCCCTGCAAGTGGTTCAGGGTCTCCCTTGCTCAAAAGCCAGTCATATCCGACTCTAGAGTCCAGTGGTCATCTCCATTTATAGTCAAAGAGCCAGTGTTGTGTGTTTGCAGATGTATACATGACCATATGGCAGGCATGACTAGATCGCCCATGATGTAGACTCCACCCATGATGTAGGCTCTGCCCATGATGTAGGCTCCACCCACGGTGTGGTAGTGAATTTTTTTGCTGCCCACCACTGGATGGTATAGCTTATCCATGACTGCATAGGCTGGCTCTTCTCCCAGGAGGCACAGTAGGGAACTGAACTCCACAGCCAGATAACTAAATCACTGAGCTATTCAACTATATAACAAGTGCTTAAAAGTAACTGATTCCTCACTGTGGACTTCTCAATCAGTGTCTAACTACAGAATGTATACACTGCTGAATGTGATGATTACACATGTGTAAATTTTTGTCCCTTGTTTTTTCATATAGGTCTGATTAGGAGTTAATGAAGTGTTTAAAGGAACATGTGGTGAAGCTGGTGTTTTTCTGTAGCCCCTCCACCGTTACTTCTATTGTCTTCTATACATAAAGACCATCAGAATTAAAGGGAAGAGCCTTCTGTATCCATGGGGCCTAGCCACGTTAACTAGAACCCTGTTTTCCAATTTTCTATTGTATACGGAATTGTGGGGGAGGACGGCAGGGCTAGGATGCTCTTCCTTCTCCACCTCCTCCTCTTCCTCCTGGTTGCACACACTCTGAATGTGCTTTAAGAGGGCTCATGTGAACACCCTGGAAAGGAGATAGTTTGTCCATCTGTTCTGCTCTAATCCCATCTGCTCTAATCCCATAACTGGGAACTGTATGAGCAATCTGTGTGTTCAATCAGGGTGGAGGATTCCCCCCCCCCCATAACAGTGTTTTTCTTTTCCTCTCAGGCACAAAGAATGTTTTCTTCCACTACAAATATGCTGCTTTAAAACTGTTAGTCCTGTTTTATTGCATTGCTCAACTGTCAACATAGTTGACATCCCACTATGGTAATAGGGTAGACTGTACAGCCAGGGACTCATTGCTGAGTGTTCAGCAGTGGTTAACTAACCTGACTCCCTAAAGGGGACAATGGCTACCGGTGGATGAGCCCCTTTAGGTGGGGTGATGGTCTCCTCAGTGGAGGAAATGCCACTGGAAACCATCATATTGGGCCCGACAGCAAAATGAGCGGAGGAGGAACTTTGATTCCCAATGGTCATGGAGGTGGAAGAGGCCATGCCAGATGGACCAGCTATGAAGGCGCACCTTACTAATATCCTCAAAGCTGCAGCAGTTCATTGCAGTTCTGGTGTTAAATCCTGCATATCTGATTTCATACATGCCACAGGAGATGGCTCCGCAATCATAGTATGTGGCAAGCTGGGATCCACCTTAAACAAATTCAAGTCAATGACATTTTTCCTGTTTCCAGGAAAAATGTATACTCAGATACGAGTAACAGTCGATGAGTGCATTGCTCAAACATTATATGAATGTCAAATCATTTGTATTACCTTGAGGACCATTTTAATCAGAGGTCAGCACAGAAATGAACTATAACACAACACAACTAATGATACATTATCGGTGAAGATAGAAGTGCTGCACAGCATTACTCCTCCTTGTCTCTCCCATCTAGATATTG
This sequence comes from Furcifer pardalis, assembly GCA_030440675.1. NCBI lineage: Eukaryota > Metazoa > Chordata > Lepidosauria > Squamata > Chamaeleonidae > Furcifer > Furcifer pardalis. Next base: position 19,499,978 of record CP126895.1, on the reverse strand, counting down.
ACTACTTTTCAAGTTTTAAGCTAAGGGTCTTTTCAATCCCACCTAAAGATGTTCATTCTAAAGCAGGGGTCCCCAAACTTTTTGGGCCGCGGGCTGATCATGTAGTTCATGGGGCTGGACACTACAGGCCAGGGGCCACATCTGGCCGCCAACACCAATTCATCCAGTCCGCAATGCCCTTGTTGCTCCTGGAAGTGGAAGTAAAACATGCCTGTATGGGTGCATTATACTTCCACATCTAGGAGCGATGAGGGCTTTGCAGGCCAGATGAATTGGCATTGGGGGCTGGATCCAGACCCTGGGCTGTAGTTGGGGCACCCCTTTTCTAAAGCAAAGTCTTCTTTATGTAAAGCATGTGGTTGACTTCTGAGGTATGTTCCTTCCCTTATCCTGTGATGAGTCACAGAAAAGCCAACAGTAGTCACTGGAAATTTTAGCTAAATTCTGATCATGTTTAGTGTTCAACTTAAGAGAACAAAACCCTGGCTTCTACCAACAGAAACTTGTTTGAAAGGTGCATTTCATTCTTGGGGCCATTGTAATAGTAATTTTTACTAAGTTGCTGATCATAACTGAGGCATTTTGTGAGGTAATAAGTGAACCTGTGAATCAGTTACCATATATATTTGAGTATAAGCCAAGTTTTTTAGCCCCAAAAATGAGCCCCAAGAAGGGGACTCGGCTTATACCAGGTCAATGACCACAAGGGTCCTAAAACTACACTGGATTGACAATTTAATTAATTGTACCATATTTTCATGTATTTTGATTATTGAAACTCACTAGCGGCTGCTGCATTTCCCACCCTCGACGTATACTCGGGTCAATCTATTTTCCTGGGTTTTCAGGTCAAAATTAGGTAGTTTCGGCTTATATTCGGGAAGGCTTATACTCAAGTATATCTGGTATGTTTATACTCCAGATCTCATTGAATAAATACCTGAATTTAATTCTGAATAGGTTAAGCCCTGTGCACCACAACAGTACTAGACCTATAACAAAGCATAAAATAAAACAACATATTCTGGATGTAATTTCATGATTCTAAATCAGGAGACACTGGAATTCTCAGTAGCTCCAGGAAATACAAGATATGTATACTAAGTCCTCACTTGAACCTTAATCTAAATTTTCCCATACTAGTGCTTGTGTGTAAAAAACACCTTTTTGTTCTGACAAAAAACATATACAGTTGTACCTCGCACAAAGAGCATAATGATTTCCACAGGATTGCTCTTTAAGCAAGTTTGCTCTTTAAGCAAAACACAATTGTAAGTGACCAATTGTGACTTCTGATGGGGGGGGGGCATTGTGAACCCCAATTTATTTGTTAAGCGAGTTTTTGGCTGGTTTTATTTATTAAGTGAAGCGACCATTCAGAGAAAATTCTCCTCTTTAAGCGAGTTACTTTTTAAGCGAGTTGCTCTTTATGCGAGGTTCATTATATTATTTGTTGATGTCTTAATGCTGGCTGAAGAGAAGGATTTCTAATTAAGTTTTTTTATCCACTCTCCCATATTCTGACTTCCACAGAGTGCATTTTAGACTTTTAATGGTCTGTTTGTCAGCATTAATTGAAGTCCATGCTTAGGAGCTCTTTGACAACAACTTCAATATAAAATCTGTACATTTCAAATAGTTCAAGGCTGTGCATTGCAGATGTTAGAGATTCTCCATATGATATACATTACACATCTATAGATATGAAATACACAGTGCACATAGCACAGTACATTAACTTTTCTGTCAGTCAAGTTAATACATGTGCAGATTATAAAGGATGTTATAGCACCAAAGAAACATCTGCTAACCAAAGTAAAAAATGCTGATAAATAAGGAGAGACAAAGCAAGCCTCTTCTAAGTTCGATTTCGATCCAGCTGCACTATAGTGTGTGTACCCCATCAAAGAAAGCTCTCTATTAGCTAGCAATTCTAAGGAAGTTCTAAAAGCTGTTCCTTTTCCCCCCAAAAGCATTTTTCAGACAATGTAATGCTTTTCAGTGCAATCCTGCCTACATATGAGCCTACTTAGAAACCAGTTCCTCTGGATGCAGATTCAAGTGTGTATGGTTGTACTTCTAGTTTCTAAGGCCAAAATGTTGTTTGTTTCCATTATGCTTACCCTTCTATCACAATTTGCACAAAGAGTTATTCACAATTGCCTTATTAAAGTGGAAAACCGGAGGCACCATTTCATGTGGCTCCACCACCATCTCCACCACACCAGGAAGTGCCATGTGGTGGAGGAAGGGCAAAATGGCCATCCAGCCCCCAAAGCTGTTTGAAGGAGTGTGACCTGGCCTCCGCCTTAAAAAGGTTGAGAATTCCTGATGTAAGGTAACTACTAAGGAAAAAGTATCTAATCCCCATCACAGTATGCACAAGATCAACACAATAAGAAAGTTTCATTCGTAGATTGAGTGATTTATTTAATTATTGATCTATTGATTGATACCACATCACTCAATTGGCCTAGGCCAATCAGGTCAGGTCATCATAAAACCAATTAAAATATCATCAAAGCAAATTAAAATACATCATAAAAATAACAGCAAATTAATATCAGGCTAATATCAGATGGTCTGGTTATAAATCAAACAAAAGAAAGAATCAGAGCCATTGTGTGTGTGTGTGTGTGTGTGTGTGTGTGTGTAAATGTGAAAAGCACTTCTAAAAACCATATTTGCTGGCATATAACCCTCACCTCCCCCCTTAAAATACACTGGGAAAAATTGAGTGTGTCTTGTACTGTATATAGTGGAATTGTGGGCTATTTTGGTAATAATGGGAGGGTGCATCTTATATTCTGATGCATCTTATACACTGGCAAATACGGTAATTCAGCTTTCATAGATTTGTGGAATTTCTGGAGGGAGGAAGCTAAGCAAACATACATTGGAAGGGTATTTCAAATTGTTGGGGCTACCTCTGAAGAGGATGGTACTTTGTCATAGCCATCAGGGCTTTCCTTAGGGTTAGTGGCATGTTGTATTTATATGAATAGATGTCCAGGTTTTCAGAGCAAATGAAAACTGTAATGGTTTGTTCTGATCCAACTCCTGCTTCCTCTATATTAAAGCAGATCTTACTTTGCTAAAGGTCCATAATGATATTTTCTTTATCATAGGACAACCATGGAGTCTCATTCCAAAATGCTATGGAACTAGTGTGAAAATGTGTCTATATATGGTCCCAAATACATGAAATTCAAGGTGGCCACCAGTTCTGACCTAGAAAAAGGGCATGTGACATGTGGCTGAACCAGACCTTCAAGATGAATCAAGCCCAAAGTGCCTCAAAGCACAAGTTGGGAACCCTTGGCTTGCCAGCACGGGAAATGACTAAACCTCTTGAGTGTCAAAAGCTGTATAAATAGTGGCCTATCTTTTTTTTCCCTAAACTACTCTGCAGACTTTGGATAAGAATGGATTTCAATGGCCACATGTGTTATAGCTTGTACGTGGGTCAAGAAACTGTACATATGAAAGCCTTCCCTCTCGTCATAGCTATCATTAACAATCAGCATGCATAAATTGGTCATATTCATCATTCTCTGTGGTGTATCTCTCTGAGTGTTGAGTATTCATGTCAAATGAAATAGGCACATTCCTCTATCACACCACAGAACTCTTTTCAGACTACTCACTTTCTTCAGTCATGGCTCCTTGATAGAAAAATAACAACTTATTCTGCGCTTCAAAGAGCACAGCACATGTGAGCTTCTAAAATAGAGGTTTTCTCCATGTAGGAAAAAACTGACACACCATCTACCATCATCTAGTACTTTTTTTTGATACGGCAGAAATAGAAATTTTTAATAAAACAATTTTGATAGTTTGTTGACAAAGTGTATCGAACACCAAGAGCTTTAGATCCTTAGGGGTGTTCCATTAATAAACCTTTTCTCCCTCACCTCTTATGGTGAATTGACCATTTATTCATAGCTCCTGGTTCTCATTTGTTTGCCAGGGTTTGAAGGTTTGCCTCACTGTTTGGTTACAAGGTCTGTTAATGTTCTCCAATGTGTGATTTATTCAAAAGCCCGTTGAAAACGATGTAAGTCAGTCTCACAGACTCTTCTTTATCCATTAATGTTTTTCAAAGAATTCTAGCATACTAGAGAGTAGTCAGATGTAGACTGTATTGCTCTTGGAGAAATTAAGATGGCAGCTCCAAAACCACTTAGAACTAGTACCCACATCACAAGTGTTGGGTGCATATTGCAAAAACATGCTTTGATGCATTCAACCACTGATACCCACCTCTGAGGTAAAATCTGAAGCAACGCTCACTTACGGGGCCAGTTTTAGGACTTGCATGGAATGCTAAAGTTCTGCACTAGAGAAATAGAAACAGAACACAAGGCAATATGTGAATTCCTGTATTTTTCTGACATTTTCTTTTCCCTGCCCAGACTGAGGTTTTAAAAAAAGGTTTCTTCCATTAACTTAAGGAAAAATTTTCAAAAGCCAATGGGATGTCATAGAATCAAAATCAGACAAGATTTGGGCTTACTCAGACCTATGATGTGAGTCTCTGCAGAAATGTGAAGTTTATTAGTTAGCCCTCCTCATGTTATGATATTCAAGCAGTTATTGGACTTGATACAGATCAGAAGTTGGAGAAGTTCCCTTTCTTGCTTTTTTTGAGCTACAACTCACAGAACCCTCTCAGCTGGGATGGCACTGGAAACATATTGGGAAAGGAATCTTTTCAGGCTGGTTTGACTCATCTGAATCCCTCACTCAAAGCTGGTGGCCTTAAGCAAGCTCATTTGGTATATTTAACTTACTTAACCACCTCCTCTTCTATCTTATGGTGTAGAGGTGGTATATTTAAGCGAGACATAATTACATCAATAGGTGTGCTACAGTCTATTATTCAGCTCAGAAAAAGTTACAATATGTCAAGGGATGGGTAAATGATAGCCAGGATGCTCTCTATAATAACAGCATTTATTTAGAAGTAAAAAAATAAAAATAAAATAAAAATCTAACTACAGTCACTCCATAAATTCCTGCCATCTTATGATTTTTACCTTAGAGGTAGTCTGAGGAAAATAGGGATCTGAAGGACAATTAGACAATTATTGTTTCTTGTAATTTTCTGCCCTTCAAAAAGCAATCCTGGTGCTATGTTCTGGAATCTTGAAAGTAAACACTCCAGTCATCTCGGGTCTCTTAAAAATATATCGTAATCAGAGTAAGTTACAAAAGAAAGTTCATCAAAAGTTTGGAAAGCATATCAAAATAAAGAAAGCTGCTTTTGGGGCGAAACCCAGCAGCCCCGGCCCCCCAGCTTAAGCATCTGCATGATTGTAGTTCCCCCTTTGCTCCAAGCACCGGATCCATGACAGTCTCTTGGTCTCACCTTCTGGGTTATATCTCCTCCCACAGGGTCCACCTTCTTGCCATTCACCTAAAGGAATCCAGCCAATGATCATACAGCACAGCATGTCCATCCCACATTAGGCTCCATCTCTTCCAACCCACGGGGCCAGTATGTGCACACATTCCAATCCCTTTGGTATGTGAGAAAGGGTCTCCCAGGGGCTGAAATATCCATCTAGGATGGGGCTAAACCCAGGGAATAAATTATGTCCTGACATCTAGTGATCAGCTTGAATGATTAATAATTAAATCAAAGCAAAAAAAAGTTGCTTTCAGTTAATTCTTTTTGCACTGACAAATATACTAAGTAACACTAGTTAGTTTATGTCTTTGCTGTTGTCCATAACCTAGATTGGTATATCCTCCCTGAAGTATGTTTTTCACACTGACTGTCATTGTCATTAAGCATGGAGTCTCTCTGCTGAGGCCTAAGTGGTAGCGTTCCTCTGGCTGGCATCCTCTCTGGGGCTAATAGCACAGCATGCTGCCTGAGGTGGCAGTCTTGCTAGGACACATCTGTCCTTCTTAGTATTCATATAGCTAATGTCTCACTTTCATGACAAATGCAAATTGGGTGTCTTCGTCCAAACATGTCAGACTCATTAGCAGGTGCGCTCAGATGGACATCTGACATGTAGCAACTCTCTGCCTGTGTTACCACATCCAGACACAGCTGGTTTCATCATGTCTTTGGATCATTTCTAGCTTAGAAATAATGAAATGGATATTATCTGATTGGATATCCATAATGAATGGATCCTGGCTGGGGGTTGGGGAGACAACTTGCCTCTTGGGATATTCTGATTCTCTACACACTTCATCTTCTAGTAGAAGAAGTGAGACATATTCAAGTCAGCCTCTCTTCTGCTTCTGTTGTGCTGCTGAATTTTCTGTTTTAAGTAAATCTGCTGCAATGACCATACTGTCTTTCTGCAGATTTTAGCAAAATGTATACAGGATGCTTTAGATAGAGCACTGAAGTTTTCATTATCTTGGCTATTGCTTGTTCCTAATCCTAACTACTGATGCAAAAAATGAATAAAATTAATCTCATTGAAGGGCAATATTGCAGTCTCCAGGAATGGAGAGAGCACAGTAATTTAATGCTAAGTAGAAGGACAATTCTCTAGGGTAACAAACAGAAACACGAATGTGTATGAATTAACTGTACTTTCTGTTTAATTTTCTATCATCTCCATCTCTGAAATGTTTTTTCTTTTTCTTTTGTTGGTGGCATGATGAAAGAAAGAAAGAAAGAAAGAAAGAAAGAAAGAAAGAAAGAAAGAAAGAAAGAAAGAAAGAAAGAAAGAAATGCAATTGAAACAATGTGCTAGACTTTTAAAGAACAAGGTCATCATGCCAAGTCTTTTAGAAAGACACATAAAATGAAGGAGGAAGAATAATAAGAGAAATAGCTTCCAGAGGGGGGTAAAATCATGAGACACATGATTGCCATAATGGTGGCACTAACTAGAAGAAAAAAACCCTAACTAGGATAAAAACCCACTGTAATCTTAGCTATTTAGTCTTCTGGCCTGCTAGGGAGTCTCATTAAAACCCACTCATCATTCCCTTGATAAAATTAGACCTTGACTAGTGTTTTATCCCATTTCCCCCACCCCACTCCCTGTTTCCTAATACTTTCATAAATGGACCATTGGCATGATGGTCATCAGATCCATTTTCTTGTATCTTCTTCAAGTATGCAGAACTGGGCTTTCACACTGCTACACAGGAGCATAGCTGAAGTTGTACTTTCTCCCCAGCAACATTGTGAGTTGTTGAAACTGGTTCCAACAACTAGTCTTGTCATGGGAAACTTTAAAATACAGATGTTCATCATGACTGTCTCTCTGGACATGCCCTGAGGAACATACAAAAATAAGAATCAGCTGTTTTGATCCGTGTAGGGATGGCATATGTGGAACTCAACAACAGATCAGTTTTAGGAGATTTCACCTCCATCAGGAGTCAGTCTTTGATAAAATAAATAGTCCTTAGTTGCCCAGTTAGGAACATGCTGTCCTTAAATACTTTTCACTATAACTAGAAGAGCTATCCAGCTACTCTGAGGATCATGCCTAAGCTCAGAGAAAAACAATAGAAGCCTAACGAGCTTCTGCAGAAGGTGTCATTGCTGATACTAATAAAAAAAATTATCTCAGTATTTTGACCTTGCATGCATTGATTCTATTACCAGTAACTTCAATAACCTTCTTTAGCAGAGGTTTTTAAACAAATGGCCACATATATGGGATGCTTTAGCTGTGTATTTCCTGCTTTGGCAGGAGGTTGGACTGAAAGGTCCAGCAATAAAAGTCTTTGATTTAAACTGTGATTGTGATCAAAGAGTTAATGATGGAGCATTAAGACATCTCTTCCGCTCTCTCTGCCACACACAGTTAAAGTCAAGAGTATGATATGACCACATGTCATCTACATCACAGATGGTTCAAGATCTGGGCAGAGGACATCCCTCCTTGACCTTCTGGGGCAAAGCAGTCCCATCCAAGTGCACAAGCCATCCCTGATGTACACTGTGTAGCAAGAAAATATATTTCCATGGAACCCTATGGAATGCAGTTGCGCTCCAGAAAGACTCACTGTGAAGAGTCTGGTTCAAAAGGGAAAAAAAGAGAAAGGGAGAATTAGAAAATCCCTTGTGTCTCTTTTCTAGGTAAATGCCTCCCTTGCTCAAAAGATTCTGATTCTAAGGGGGGGGGGGTTCCTCTCCATTTCAGCCAAAGAGCCACCACTGTCTGCAGACAGTGTCTGCTGACATTTTTGTGGCCGTGTGGCAGGCATGACTAGATGTTGAAGTGCACGGAACACTGTTATCTTTCCTGTTGAAGCAGTACCAATTTATCTACTTACAATTTCTTGCTTTCAGACTGCTTGTCAGGAGCTGGGTCAGATGATGGGAACTCACTCTGTCACACAGCACTTGGGTCTTGAACTGCGACCTTCCAGTTGTCAAGCGCAGCTTCTTAACCACTAAGTCACCACAGCCCTCTTTTCTACCCATACTCCTCAATGAGTGCCCCCATACTCCTCAATAAGAACTGTAACTTGAATTTCCCTTCTTCCAGATTTGTTTGTGTTCTTTTCTTCTGTCTCTATGCCCATGAATTTCTGAACAAAAAAGGTACCTGTCTGGGATAACATGGTTTCTAAAGACATGCCCCAACAGTGTTTTCCAAAGGAGTCACATACATTTATTCTAGTGTTATTCTAACACTAATGCTAAAAAAAATCCTGGAGAAAGAACTGAGCCTGCTTTGTTTATGTTCTGTGGCTCTTCAAACACATACTGGGTTTACATGTATATGATTTGAAAAATGAAGAAAAGTCAATTGTCTCTCAAGCAAAATGCTGTAAGGCAATTTAACAAAACAGGTAAGCCATAAATGAGACCAAAACAACATTTTAACCACAAAGTGAGAAAAGATTTGTGAAAACTAGCCTTATCCAGTTCTGGTTCATCTGTGTAATGATCCGCAATTACATTGAGCAACCAAAAAAAAAAAGACTTAAGATGCCTCTAAAACAAATATATCTATGTAAGCCTTCAAACTGAAGCTCTAAGATAGATTTGTTTTTAGTGTTGATTCATTCTGAGTTCGGATGAGGGCCAGTATCTGGTATTTGTGCAGACTAAACTGATGCAGCAGTTTCCAAGGCCAGTGTTTGTAAACCAACATTTTCCTGCCATCTGGGGAAAAGTCACCTTTCCAGAGAGAACACAGTCATTTTGTTTTGAATTGTTCAGCCTCTTTCACTTGTGCAATTGAACCAAGAGGCTGGTGGCATGGGAAGCATCATGCCATGCCTGTTTTGCTAAGAGAATATGAGACTCAATATAAAGAAAACCAAGATAATGGCAACAGGCCCTGTCAGTCCCTGGAAAATAGATGGGGAAGAAGTAGAAGCAGTGACAGATTTTGCTTTCCTAGGATCCAAGATCACTGCAGATGGTGATTGCAGCCACGAAATAAAAAGGCGACTGATTCTTGGGAGGCAAGCAATGAGAAACCTGGGGAGCATAGTGAAAAGTAGAGACATCACATTGCAAACAAAAATTCGCATAGTCAAAGCAATGGTATTCCCTGTGGCAATGTATGGTTGTGAGAGCTGGACCATTAGGAAAGCTGAGCGCAGAAGAATAGATGCCTTTGAGATGTGGTGTTGGAGGAGAGTTTTGAGAGTCCCCTGGACAGCGAGGAGAACAAATAGGTCAATCTTAGAAGAAATCAACCCTGACTGCTCCCTAGAAGGTGAAATAGTAAAGATGAAGCTGAAGTACTTTGGACATCAAATGAGAAGAGAGGATTCACTTGATAAAGCCTTGATGCTGGGAAGGGTGGAGGGCAAAAGAAGAAGGGAGTGGCCAAAAATGAGATGGCTAGATGGTATTGTAGACACAATGGGCACAAAGCTGAGCGAGTTGAGGAGGATGGTGGAGGACAGGAGTGCCTGGCGGACAGTGGTCCATGGGGTCGCAGAGGGTCGGAATCGACTGTGCGACTGAACAACAACAAAAATTAGCCACAGAACTTTCCTAGCTTAGAAAGATAATCTTTTTGGGTTTTTTTTTTGAAAACTCTCATAAAATCTCAGCCAGCATGTAAAAGGATTTAAGAAACTGGTTTCCTGATAATTATGAAGTATGGTGTTCCACACCTGCATTAATCTATAAGAAGAACACCATGCAAAACATCCAGGTTTTATGGAGAATGTGTCTGTAAATTTAGAAACAGGAAAGGTTAGTGGTATAGTGGAATCAGAGCTCACCAGGTTGAAGCTGATGAGCACTTTTTCATTAACAGGGACAATGAGGTCATCTGCCACCCACCACTCTAAAAAGGATGAAAAGAATTTCATTGGACTGGGCTGTCTCGATGAAAGTGGCATTTTCACACATCCTAACATCTGTTGCAAAAAGAAACATACTACACTTTGAGAATCTGCACCTTCATAACATCTGTCTGACATTTTTTTGGACAAATCTGCAGAAAACTACACTCACATTTTAAAATGCAAATGGTTAAAATATATGTAATTCTCAAAATATACAAAACATGGTTTGGTCCATGGAAGTATGTGCTTACAGTACATAAAATCTGGCCCCACTCATGTTGACCTGGTTTTCTGGTGGTGATCTGGATGTAAAGGAACTCTCGGCACTTATGTTGTAATGGTCAGATCACTACCTGGTAGGGTCTAGCCCAGTGATGGCAAACCTTGCCACTCCCGGTGTTCTAGGACTTCAATTACCAGAAGCCCAAGTCAGCACTCCTGCTGATCAGGGCTTCTGGGAATTGAAGTTCCAGAAGACCTGGAGTGCCAAAGTTCACCATCACTGGTCTAGGCTTGGTAAGTCGCACAGTCGAGTCTATTGAAGCAGCCTAGGGCTGGATTTCTCACTCTCCAATCACACCGACTGGGTCCGGCCCTTCAGAAATGTGGAAAACCAGGACCACACAGTGCCCTGGATCCCCAATCATCAGAGCCTTTCCAGAAGGATACCGTGGTTGATGGCATCGAAAGCTTCTGAGAGGTCAAGAAGAGTCAGGATGGACGAATGTCCACCATCCCGCTCTCTCCAGAGATCATCCACCAGCATGACCAATGCAGTTTCCAAATCATATCAGGGCCTGAATCCTGACTGGAAAGGGTCCAGATAATCCTTTTCATCCAGGATCTCCTGTAACCACCATGTCACTGCCTTCTCCAACACCTTACCCAAAAAGGGCAGGTTGGACATAGGATGAAAATTTGCCATTATTGTTGGGTCGAGGGATGGCTTCTTCAGGAGAGGGCACACCAAAACATGTTTTAGAGGTGCTGGAAAAACCCCTCCTGCAATGAGGAGTTAATAATAGCCTCGACCCAACCACCTGTCACTGTCCTGGTAGATTTAATTAACCAGGCGGGGCATGGATCTAACATGCAGGTGGTGGCATGGACAGCTACCAGGAGCCTGTCCTCAGGGACAACTGGATCAAACCGATCCCAGATAACATGGTGAGACTGCACTTCAGTCAACTCATAACTTCTGCAGAGGTGGAGTTGGGCAATCAACCCACTCTAGGAGACTGAGGAAGCCAAATGATCTCCTGAGAGGTCTTGGGGAGTTTCCTGCTATCTTGGCAGGTGATCTTGTCAGGGTTAAATTTCCTATTTGTGAATATGCCTCTCCACCAACTCAACGTGGGGTTGTCACTTGTGAAATCTCTACTGTGAGATTTTTTTTATTTTAGGTTAATATATCTTCTTTCATAATAAAGCAAATATCAAAAGAATGTTACTTGCCAGGTCATTTTAAAGATGCTCTGCATGTATTCCAACAGGTTTCCTGTGCAACAGACCACCAGGAATAACTGAGAAGTCTAAATTCAACCCCAGTTGACCAGGAATGGCATCAATGGGATTTACGCCCTGGAGGGTCATGTGTCATCTCAGTTCAGTTCATCAGAGTTTCAATGTCCTGGTGGTGCAGTGGATAAGCTGCTGTATCACAGCCCAAACTGCTGATGTTGTAAATTTGAATCTGACAGACTCCAGGTTGACTTGGTTTCCCATCCTTCTGAGGTCAGTAAAATGAGTAACCAACATGTTGGGGGGAAAATGCTAATTACCTTGTGAGTCACCCAGAGAGTACACAAGTCCTATGGGGTAGTATATAACTGTAATTGCTAATGCCAAACAAGACAGCTAGGATTACTCTGCAAGCTTTATTAATTATTACTTCTAAATGTGAAAACCCTCTTAAAGTGTTTCAAAGGTGTTTAAGACAGATACCAAGCATGTGAGTTCAAGGATCTTGCCAGTAACATAGAATTATTGAAAAATACAGGTATGTATTTAAAAATATGAAAATTACAAACAGGAGCACAAAAATTAGAATCCAGAATGCAATACCAAAGATACCAGAAAGAATGCTTAAAAACAAAGGCTCATTATAAAATGCAACAACATATTAAATTTAATCCAAACTTCTATTCTTTAATAATGAAAAGTGCTTCTTAAAGTATAAAACCTCTTAAAAGTAAAGAGTAAAAAGTCTAAACATGTAAAGCATTTAAGCCTGATTTTTGTTTAAAAAGCTATCTTTGACTCCCACTATATTGTATAATTATTGGTCAGTCTCCAATATTTCATTTTTGAACAAGCTTTGAAGCTTGTTGTAGGATCTTGTTCCCAGAGGTTCCTAGAAGAAAAATATTATCTAGATCCATTTCATTTCTGGCTTCAGGTATGGTTAGTGCACAGAGTTAGCTTTGGTTACACTGGTGGATGACCTAGGCTGAGAACTGAACAAGGAGAGTGCATCTATGGTGCTTCTTCTGGTCCTCTTTAGTGGCTTTTGAATACCATTCACCATGATTCATTTCTGGAATGAGTCATGAAAGGACTGTTTTACAGTGGTGTTGGGGGAATCCTAGTCGACATCCTGGCCATTGTCACTCATGGCTGACTTCACCCCATATCCCACATGTTATTCAACATCTACATGAAACTGCTGTGAGAAATTGTCCAGAGTTTGGGAGTTGGATGTCATCAGATATACCCAACTCTATCTCCTCTTTCTATCTGATTCAAAGAAAGCTGTTCTGTATTTAGACCAGTGTCTGTTATAACATGGGCTGGAGGAATGCTAAGTAACTGAAACTTAATCCAACAAGACAGAAGTGCTGCTGGTCAAACAGAAGATATCAAGAAATAGAGCCTTCTCAGTGGCAGCATCTATGCTTTGGAATGCATTACCAATTAACCTGCATCAGGCCCCATCTGTGGACATTTTTAAGAAGCCTTCCTCTTCAAGGAAACTTTTAAGGATATTTTAACTTTGCCAATAAGTTGGAGGTTTATATTTGAGCTCACTTGCCTCAGATGTCATAAGATATTTTGATTTTTTAAATTATTTTTGTTGTTTGGATGAATGAATGTTTATTAATTGATTAGTCTTACAACCTTATCAATAACATAGCAGAAGATTTTAAAATCAGTTACAATGCAATGGAGTGCAATAAAATACAATAAAAATACAATAAAATACAATATGCACGTACCTGAACTACTTTTAAAGACTGTAAACTGGAGAAGGTGCCTTAATACAATTAATACATGCATATCTATAGTCAGATAAGTGAATCTCCCTTGCAGGATACCCCAATTTGATTGACATATTTGATTCTTTTAACTGATGCCTTAATTATAAACTTGGCAGTTCTACATTCAATGTGCATGTTAGAACCCAGAAGGAGATAGGACAGTTTGTTATTAGAGTCCCAAAAAGTTGTTTTTTCCAATAGGGACACAAAGTATTTAAATCTAATATCAGTGTACAACTGGCAATCTAATAAAATATGAAAGATATTTTCAACATTTAGAGAACCACACATGCATGTTCTTTCGTGATATAGTAAGTGGTGAAAACGCCCATATCTATTCATGGAATCTAATAAGGTCGTAAGACTAATCAATTAATAAACACTCATTCATTCATTGTTGTTTGGTATTGTTGTTTATTCATTTAATTATTAGTACAACACTCAGAATTGGAAACCTCCCAGATGAAAGGTAAAAAAATGAAATGAAATGAATGAATGAATGAATATTCCTTATTATTCCAATTGCTTATAAATTAGGTATTGCCCTTAACAGGGGAAATTGTAGGTATAGTCAAACTTTGCATAAAGAGCACCTCACTTAAAGCGTAACTCACTTAAAGAGCAGAATTTTCTCTGAAAGTTCACTTTGCTTAACAAATAAAACCAAACAAAAACTCACTTAACAACTAAATTGGGGTTTGCAATGCCCCCCACCAGAAGTCACAATTGGTCACTTACAATGGTGTTTTGCTTAAAGAGCAAACTTGCTTAAAGAGCAATCCTGTGGAACATATTATGCTCTTTAAGCGAGGTATCATTGTATAAGTAAAGTTGGGCCAAAAGCACCAGGAGAGCAGCAGCAGCAACCAAAATTATTCTGAATACGACCACCACAAATTAGCCCTCATCAAACTAACCTGGTGAGAGCTATTATTAATATCAAGGACACGCCATGCCTTTGAATATATCTGTGCCATGGAAAGAGATATGGCAGCTTTAAATTACTGGGTGAAATAGATAAAGAGCTGGTGAACTGCCAAGGTAAAAGTTGTAAAACTGGATTGATTTTTGCTACAGCTTGCTAAGGGCTCCCTGGAGCCAGGGTGCAGTGTTCAAACATAATAACTGATACCCTCCCCCCCCCCCCAATGTTCTGATAAGTACACCACTGCAACGCACAACTTTGCCTGGGATGAAGTAGGTTTTTGTGTTTCAGCTAACTTGGCTAACCAAAGTGACCCAGATCTAGTGTTCACCTCCATGAATACAGCTGTACACACACACACACACACACACAAGTTCCCTCTTTCACCTTTCTTTGAATTATCATCAAGCTTTCCCCAGCTGCAGAGAAAATGAATCTGGCCTTCGAATAACAGCATTTGTTAAATGTTCTTGCAGAAAAGCAATTATCCCACAATCAGACCTATACTGGGAATGGATGGGAAGGAGTGGGCTGAAGGACCAAGGGGAAGGCTTCCATTAATGGCACCCCTGAATTCTCATGAGGCTGCTGCTCTGACCTCATCTGCCTTTCACTCGTGCTTTCTGAACACGCTGTGCTCCAAACCTGTGCATGTCCAAATTGCTTCAAGATTCAGTTGGACACACTGCATTTTAAACAAGAGTTTCTCTGAAAATTTCTCAGTAACAGTGGAAAAGACATAATGTATTACCTCCATAGATAGATAGATAGATAGATAGATAGATAGATAGAGATAGAGATAGAGATGTGTGTGTGTGTGTGTGTGTGTGTGTGTGTGTATTACATTTTTACGCCTTCTTTTCCATTACTAGTTGATACTCAAAGTGGCTTATAAAACCAGAAACACTGCAAACAAATTCAGCCAATAAATATTAAAATAAAACCAAATACAAACATGAAAGCATAAAGTCAGTAAGTTCTACGTATAGCATGCGCGCGCGCACGCACGCACACACACACACAAAACGTATTTATCAATTGTTTAACTTGAATTATTTATTGAATTTATTGAATCAATTGTTTAAATTGAATTATTTATTGATATTATTTTAATCCTTTTTTAGGATTAGGCTTCTTTTGGGGGCAAGAGGTTTTATTGGGGATCAGGTGGTAAATGAGTATAGATATTTTATTCTAAATTATAGTTAACCCAATTAAATTTTTAATTCTGATTTGTTAATCTATATTTGATTATTTCCCCCCTTATTTATTGGGCTTTTGCCTTCTAGGTTTTGCTTTTTATTTGGAGGATTGGATTGAGTCTTAATGTTAAAGTGGGGTGGTGTAGGATTTGGTTAATTTGTGTTGGCTTGGGACCATTCTATCCAGTTGATAGTTTTGGAGGGAAACAGTTTGCTTGGGTGGCATGGAATTTATGGGGACTAGGATTCCAGTGCTTGCAGCTATAAGAACACATGGTGCAGGGCAGAAAGCTGGCCGTTTGAAGGGGAGGTGCGACAGATATCGAACACCTATCATGCATTCTAGTCTCTTCCCTAATTTGCAGATGCACAGTAGCTTCTCTGATCAGTTTTCTTCTAGTCTGTCCATGATGCATTAGAATGCCAGATTGGCTGGTAATAAGGGTCAGCTCACCCAGGACCCGATTATGGATGTTAAAGCTGATCTGGCTGGTATCACAGAGACCTAGGTGGGTGCAGAGAGAAGTGTTGCCCTGTCCCTTATGTGTCCACTGGCCTTTTCTATCACGAATCAGGGCAGACTGGAAAGTTGGAGGGGCAGGGTGCCTATTATTACCCAAGATAATTTAAAATTACCATACTCTTGTCCCTGTTGAGTTTTGGTTTGGAGTCCTTGCATGTGGAAGTGGGAGCCAGGGATAGAGTGGGGATGGTGTTGGTTTACTGGGCATCTTGCAACTTTCTCCCTCCTGGAGCTGATGGACTTTGTTGCCGTGACTATATTGGGGTCCACTGGGCTGTTGGTCCTAGGGGATTTTAATGTGCATGTATGGATGGCAATGTCTGGGGCAGCATTTGAATTTGCCCATCAACAAGCAGCAACTGAAGAGCAGGACTGAGTTGGCATACTAGTCCATTGGGCATTATTGATACAGAATAGAAGTGATACAGAATAGAAGGAAGACCTAACCAACACCAGCTGGATATTGTATTGATCAGCTGTGGACTTCTTATTCACCATTCCTATTCCTAGGCCATGCATTTAATTGTTGAAAATTCTCTCTTTCATTTTCAGCCTTCAATAAGCCTCCAAGGCAGTTAGTGTAAATACAATGCATCATTTTGCAAACTATTGAAGATGGGGAACATGCTTCTCCAGATGTTCTTGGACTAGAATTGTCATGAAACCTGACTATTGTCAGTGCTGATTGGAGTTGATGAATGCTGGTGTTAAGCAACATCTAGAAGGGCAAAGGTTCTCCATTTCTGAAGCACACAATGATGCTCAGTTGAAAGTCTTAGCTCTCTGTACCCTCATTATTAGAATCATAGGATGTTAGAACGGGAAGGAAATTTCCAGTTTCCAATGCAGGAAATGGACAGCTAAAGCATCCATGAAAGATGGCTATCCAATTTCTACCAAAATACCCCCAGTGAAGAAGAGGTCATCACCTTCCAAGATAATCTGAACAGCTCTATCAGCAACTTCTTCCTAACATTTAGACTAATGGTTAACCATCAATCTGGCTGCGTAGATCTCTTATTTTAAATATCTATATCATTGGCTGTGTATTCTTATCCTCTTAAAGTAACCTTGTGATATTTTAAGAACCCACCCAGTTGGGTTCTGCCATCCTCAAGGGTGATTAAGTGTTCTTTCTTAAGCATGGAAGATATGAAATAGATTGCTCAGGAAGCAGTAGGGAATTTCTTTTTCCCTTTTGCAACATCTCTGTTTTTGATAAGACTGACAGAGAAGCAACAACCCATTCTGAGAGGAAGCTGCACTCATAAATCAAGCCACGTTTCTGACCAGAGCATGATCACCAGAAAAAGGATATGGGCATGGGTGAGATTCCTCTAAAAACTCTTGGGATGTGTGTGTATGCTTCTGTGGTCAATGGTAACATTTAAGTAAAATAATATTTTTCAAGGCAATAAGAATATGTGAGATAATCCAGCAGAAGAGTTTGCATGGGTTAATAACTCATTATAGCAAAACGGTGTTCAAAGAGAAAAGTAATTTGAAAGCATTATTAGAGAATAATCATTTTAAAATCTCTGCCTCATTAATGCTTTCTTTGGAGAAACTGGAAGAATGGATATATTTGTAGCCTGATCTATAGAGCTCCACTGACATAAACATCAGTGTAATTAGCTCAGGAGAAAGGGATAAGGGTGGAGCTTGGGGAAAAAAACACAATTATTTCACAGCCCTTGTTGCTGAGAGATTCTGAGAGCTGTGGTCTCAAAAAGGAACTTTTGTGAGCTTTGGATGAGCACAGTCTGAACCTGATTACAACACTGACAAGAAAAGTGTTCTGCTTAAATGATACTGCTGTTGTATATAAAATTCTATCTTCTTTTTCAATTCAACATAAATAGACAGACTGATAAACACCAGATGAAAAAGCAGACATGAGCCCACCAAGAGGTTTAAGGAGGAAAGCTTCATAGTCACCATCTCAGTCTTTCTTTCACTTTGTGTCTATCAAAATATGATCCACCAGGCAGAAGTCAGATGAGGTGAATTCTGCTTAACCAGCCTTTTTATATACCTACATGTGGAAATCTAGTCTGTAGATCACAGATGAGGGATCCATACACCCCTAAGACACATTCCCTCAACAAGGCAGTTCTGTTTACTCTCAGACATTCCCTCAACAGTAACTTCTCCAAAGGGAGTCAGCACACCCATTTTTCTTTGTTTGCACCATTTTATTCTATCATACTGTTTTCTCCCCACCCTCATCACAATGATGCAGAACTTGAAGTGACTGATACAGAAAACTTGTGAAATAAGGCTGGATTTATTTATTTATTTATTTGTTCACACACGTATGCTGCCCTACTCGCAGAGCGACTCAGGGCGGCTCTCATAGTATCACAGAACATCACAAAACATCAAAAACACAATAAATCCCAATAGTAAAATCAACAACAAAACAATGAGCCACCCAGTAAAAAAATTAAAAGATTAAAAAGAATTAAGAGAGAGAGGAGGGGTAGATATCGAATCAGCCAACAGTGATCCTTACTTGCTGTTGGTCCACTGCCCTAAATTCCATTGATTTCCATGGGTCTGTCTCAAATGTAGCTATATCGGAAGTTAGCCCATTATGTCATAAGATGAAATATAGGTAAAGGTAAAGATCTCCATTGCTTGAAAGTCAATCCTGTCCGACACTAGTGGGTGATACTCATCTCTGTTTACAGCCAAAGAGCCAGTACTGTCTGCAGGCAGTGTGTGCAAATGTTTCCATGGCATGTAGCAGACCTGAGAAAATACTGGAATGCACAGGATGCTGTTACTTTTCCTGCCAAAAATGGTACCTATTTATCTTGCTTTCAAACTGCTAGGTGGCAGGAACTTCAATAAACAACAGGTTCCCACTCCGTTGCACACTGGCTGACCTGCCAACCTTCTGGTGTCAGTGTCTTAACCACTTATGCTACCATGGCCCCTGAAATATAAATATGCAGATGCAAATCAGCCCTAGGCTTTAGAAACAACACACACACACACACACACACACACACAGGATAAGAAGAGTTGCAGTGAAGAATTAAAGGAGCAGTAGTTTCAGGACAAGCAGAAGAAAATAAATTCACTGGGGGGGGGGGAGGACATTGTTGGTGGTTCTTCTGTAGTGCTTGGGAAAGTTACTTTTTTGGACTACAGCTGACCAAAATGCAAGCCACAAAGTCAGAAAGGGTACCACCCTCCCCCACTCCTTCCAGCCATATCCCAGATGAAGTAATTTATTTCTATTCTTTTAATAAACTTTAAACTTCATCATATCACCAATGATCCAAGTATCAGTCTATGGGAGAGAATGTAATCCTGAAATGCCAAAGGGATAAGTGGAATGTTAACATTAAAAATGTATTTTGTCAGAATTTTTCAGATGGTTATGAATGAGCAATAAATGTTAAATACGAGGTGGTTCTTCTGACGTATGGGATTCCATCTTCATTTTATTGTCTTGAGATTCACAGTTTGATGGCTGGGGTTTTGGGAGGCTGAATATTCATGCACCTGTATGGAAATGTCGTTTTAACTATTATTTCCACATTTAAATGTGTCTAACTGGTGTATCAGGGGTCCCAGTGCTTCTTCTACCATTTTTAATTATTGGAGAATGACACTGCACAGTTGGTGAGAGTGCACATTTCAAAGTACCTGTATTTTACTTTATGTGTTGTTTTGGGAAGTGAAAGTTAACAAATTCTACAATCTAAAACTTCCATCCTGAATAAATGCTTGTGCAATGAATAAATTGCTATGAATTGCACTAAGGGAGGGAACAAGAAGTATGTGAAGATATCATCAGATGCCTCATTTTGATCTTGTTGGGCTGCCTATGAGAAAGAAAGAACAGGAAAGATAAGAAGGTGAAGAAAAGTTGGGTCTCAAAACTGTTTCTGCTGAGATGGCTTTGTTTTGAATATTCAGCATTTCATGAACACTTTGTATATTGTTCAAATTTTGAATTGCTTCTTGAGAATAGTAGCCTGCAGCTCCACTAGACAGACAGACAGACAGACAGACAGATAGCTATCAAAGAAAATAAAACTCTCTCCAGAATCCTGTTAGTGTCTTACAAGGTTTATGCAACTTGCTATGACTACTAATGTATGATTAGGTGGCAGTTGCTTGGTCATGTGTCTGACTGCACAACAGAGCTTTGCCCCCACACCTAATCAATTAGTCACAATTATCTGCAGCAAGTTTTGCAAACCGTATAAAATTCTGACCGATGTTTAAATAAAACAGTGCATTAGAAACCAAAATCATCTGAAGTCAAATTCAAATTCAAATATCCAGTTGAATAGAAGATTATAGTATGGATATTTCCTAAATTCAGTCCCTCAAAAAAATTCCTTTAGTTTAGTAATATGGATATTGTTTCTGTGTCGCAATTCAAAGCAATGCCTTGTTGTATTGCCCCATTTTGCCAGCAGGAAAAAGGATGCTATGCCTTAAACAGTAAAGTCCAGTTGGAATAATAATGACACCAAAGTAAGCAATCAAGCTCCTCTACAAATTCCTTTCTTGTGTTCGCTATCATTCAGAAACATACACTAAGGAAGACAAAACAGAACCTGATTCCGTTTTCACTAGCTGATCATTTCTCATCCAAACATAAAGCAATCGTCATGGTTGTTTTTCAGAAAGTTCCCTGAGTATTTATTGTTTGGGTGTCAAAGCATTCTAAATGCTTAGGAAAAATCATCAGAATTTGAACATCAGAATTCTCATCAGGCACTGTGATGAAATATCTGCTTGAAGTGACTAATTAATAGTGGTTCATTCACACAGGTGTTTATCAGATATGAAAGCCAGAGACAAGTGCCTTTGAATTTAGATTCTAATTGGCTGGAAGCTGTAGAATCAGGGGACTTCCTTCCCTTCCTCTTATTTCCATGAAGAACTTTTCTTCTATCAGCAAACCATTGGCAGCAGCAGGACTTTGATAACTGTCCTTGGTACTGCTGTTAATGTTATCATTTTTGTATCTAAAATGCTATGATGATGATGATGATGATGATGATGATGATGATGATGATGATGATGATGATGATGATGTTCGACTTATATGCCGCCCCACTCGCAAAGTGCGACTCTGGGCGGCTTACAGACATGTCATCAACATAATATACATCAACATAATAAAATACCATAAAATACAATATACATAATAAAGCACAATTTAACAATAATAGCACATCGCAATTAAGTAACAAAAAGTCCTTCTCCACTCAACGTCCTCAAGCCCTCCAAACTCAGGCTATCAATGTCAGTGATACTTCATAAGTTCCTTCATTACAAAGTAGCCCAGGACAATAGTTGACATAATTTGTCTCTCCATGAGTATTGTCATGGAACAGCAAATGATAATTTAGAAAGATTTGGGCGATGCAACCTTGATGGCTACATTGATAAAGATTTTACAGTTCAAAAGTCACCGACCAACGGATACCTCAAAGACCTGAATCCCCATGGAATCTCCTTCTCCCTTTTTATGTCTCTTCTCTCTCTCTCTCTGAGTCTTCTCCTTGTTAATTATCTTCATCTCTTCCCCTCCATGGCTGTGCTCTCTCTCTGTGTCTTTTGTTAGCCTCTCTACATAGTTAATATCACTTATCCCTGTGAGAACATTGCAGTCCTGATCTACCCTCTTGTTCAGAAGTAGGGCCCATTTACATAGATGAGAATCAAATAGTTATTTTTCCTGAAGTACTGGTGAGTGGTTGGGGCAATTGCTATAGAATACTTCAATGAGGATATACAACCAGAATTTATGCAAGAGTTCCCATGGAAAACAAGCTTTACTTATATTCTAAATGTCATGATGGATTAACATCAGATAAGAAAAAGCATGTCAAATGAAGCTTTTTCTTTTCAGGGAACAACGGTAGGCATTTGAAAAATTGAAGAAGTGGTTTGAAAGTTAGAACTTTTTGTTTGGAGACTGCTCCAATCAGTAATAACTTATGGCCGTGATGGTGAACCTTGGCACTCCAGATGTTCTTGGACTTCAATTTCCAGAAGTTCAAGCACCCTGTGAATCTACATGAATGGGTTTACTGTGATTCATCTGGCCTGTGCTGCCCTCATTGCTCCCAGAAGGGAGTGTTATACTTCCACTTCCGGGAGTGACAAGGTCAGTGTGGGCCAGATGAATTGCAGTAAACCCATTTGTGTGGATTCACATGGTGCTTGGGCTTTTGGGAATTGAAGTCCAAGAACATCTGGAGTGCCAAGGTTCACCATCATGGGCTTATAGAATACTGGTCACATAGTCTCAGATGCACTTCTGTGCATTTGTAACAGAAGGATTGTGTCATATATCTACATTTTAATGTCTGTTGGTCCACCTGGTTCTTGGCACAAGTACTGATCCATTTTATGTTTTTATCAGGATGAATACTTGAAGCAAGGTAGAGCTTTATGAGTTTAGTGCAGGGCTTTTGATTGCATATGTTTAGCAGAAATGCACTTATAGGTGCCTCTGCAGGTTTGAACATGCAAATGCCTGTCTTACTTCTAGGTATTGTGAGGATGTAGGGATGAAATTACATGGCCCCCTTTAAATGGTTAGACCCAGTGGTGGGCATCAGCAGGTTCTTACCAGTTCACCAGAACAGGTAGCAGAAATTCTGGTTGGCTCTGCCCATCCAACTTTTGAAATAAAGTAGTCCTAATTCGGGTGCAATGCAGGGCTTTCCCCCAGGCCATGCCCACCATACCACGCCCACAGTGTGGTAGTAGATTTTTTTTTTGATCCCACCACTGGTTAGAACCCTTTGTCCTTTCATGTATAATGTTGGAAACTGACTAAATTCTCATAACATGCTGATTACTATACCAGTTAGCTGTATCGTAATTTTATGTTATGTGTGTAACTATCACATAAAATTAAAATAATCATTCAGGTCATGGACAAAAATAGTGGGTTTTATTATTTTGGTAAAAGTGACTGTTACAGACAGAAGCATTCTGTGGACTGTTTACACTTGCCTTTACAAAGGGAAGTAATATACATACAAAGATCTCATCCTTGTGAATTATGAGAAGGCATAGGCAGTACATAGCCTATGGAGCAGCAAAACCACAAGGAGGCAGAACAGCTAATGCATACTAAGATGACATTAGTTTAGCCTCGGGATTCTCAACCTGTGGGCCACAGGCTGGATGTGGCCCATGACACCATTTCATGTGGCCTCCACTGCCTCCACCCCACCAGGAAGTGCCATGTGGTGGAGAAAGGGCCAAATAGCCATATGGCCCTTGAAGCTGTCTGAGGGAGCATGACCCGGCCACCGGCTTAAAAAGGTTGAGAACTCCTGGTTTAGCCAGTGGTAAGCCAGCAAAACCCCTTTCTGCCCTCTCTCTTCTATGGCATTAGAGCAGTTCTCTGAAGTCAAATGGATGATGAACACAGATTCTGGACACTCAAGGCTTAGGGACCAGACACAGCTAGATGTGGCACTCTAGACATCTTAAGCCATCCTCAATAGATTACTGTACTACTTGCATAGGCAGGCGCTTCAAAGCAACTGTATTGCTTCCAGGTGTCCCAAATCCCATGTCTATCTCAAATGTTGAATATGGTGCATACTGCTGAGAGCACTGATCTGAAAGTTTATGATGGGAAAGTTAAAGTAGAAGTTAAAGCAACAGGAGCAACTTCTATCTGATTTTCTCACATTTATTGCTCCAAGCAGGTACTTTCGGATGCAAAGTAGTAGGAAGAACGAGGGAGGGAAGGAAGGAGATGGTAAACTTGGTTTTGCTGTTGCCAGTGGGAATACTTCATTTTCTCTTGCTCTCCACTTAATGTTAATAACGAAGCGCCAGCACAGCTCTGATAATTTGTAGGGAAAGCAAGTTATGTAATTCTTCCATGTTAATAGCTGAAGACTGGAAAGAATTGGCCTCAAACTGTCTGAAGAAGGGAATCTTCCATATTAAATGTTTTAATTGCAGGGTAATATTTTCATGCCTCGATTTAAAAAGAAAATCCTGCCCATTTAATTTTATGTATTAATAGCATACATTTTGTTCTGCGGTGTACTTAATTAGGTCAATTTTAAATTTAAATGACTTGAGTTTGGAACTTTAGTTCTGGTAATAGAAAGTTTTCTCTCTTGCACAAAGACTGAGGCCACTGCATATTATGGCATCTATAGATTATGTCATCTCACCACAAAGCCAGCAAACTGCCTTTCTGCCCTCTCTCTTCTGTGACATCAGGACATTTCAGTGAATGTCCAGTGAATCATGATCACAGGATCTGGACACTCAAGGCTCAGGAATCAGAATCAAAGTTTAGAGGATATCAGGTGAGCATGTATGAGGAGTGAAGTATTTCAGTCTGAATGAGTGGGAGTTAGACATGGTATACATCCTAAGACACCAAACGATAAACTGAACAATCAGAACCATTCAGTTTTTGGCATAGAGTGTTTGCCATTTGTTCATATACTATATCTATACATTTTTGTGTGTATGTTGTAAGCAGTGTAGTCAAACTAACCAAATGACAAGAGACTGTGTCACCCAGAGAACATCTGTCCGTCCCACTGGAGCAGACCGGAGAGGCTCTCTGGTCGTACCTTCAGCTAGAGAGGCTCATTTCTCTAGCACAAGAAGGAGGGCCTTTTCTGTGTCCACTCCGGCCCTATGGAAGCTCCTGCCAATGGAGTTATGTCTCCAGACTGAGTTGCTGCCCTTTAAGAAAGGAGTGAAGACCTGGCTGGCGGGGCATGTGTGGGGAGTGGGCCAGACGACCAACTCGGTCGCCTGGCTCTTTTAAATATTCCACCTCTCTCCTTGGTGTTTTTAACTTGATTTTTAATTTTTATGTATGTGTTTTAATTGCTTTTAGTTGTAAAGCCGTCCTGAGTCTTCGGAGGAGGGCGGGGTACAAATGAAAATAAATAAATAAATAAATAAGCAAATAACAGTAGGTCCAAAAGAAAAACCACTTCAGAAATAAAAGCTGCTGTGGCCCTAATTCACAAAAATAACTGGACTTCATTAGACTTAACACTTCATAATGCATGAAATCAAAATACATGCCTTAAATGCTTTATACCAGTCTAAGTGTACAAATGAATTCAGAGTGATTCCCAGCTAATAGGGGCAACTTTTACAAAATGAGCAGAAGCTTTTGCTCCAGGATCCTTGGAGCAACAGTGAGGTCCTTCATTCAACCTTCGTGAATGAAGATAGAGAAATCAGTGCCATGCTTTGAGCCTTCCCTTCTCCTTCAATTCACCCAATGGAGTGGAAGCAGGACAAGGTGTTTTCAGCCAGGTAAGTTCTTGAGAGGACAACTGTCTCCTTCCCCCACACACATTCCACACTACAGAAAATATAATTATAGGTGGGCTGATATACTGACAGCAGCTTCCCTTTATGGAGGAAGTAGGAAAGACATTATCTTGGATTTTGTCTCATAAATGCAGTATTTGCTGCCACTCTTTCTCTGTATACTTATTTGTTGGGTGTATTACAGGGGTGGTGAACCTATGGCATGCATGCCAGAAGAGGGACTCAGTCCCCTCTCTGTTGGCACACGCATCATCACCCCAGCACAGAGTTTGCCCCTGCCCACTGCCCCGCAACACAATGGGAGTGCTCCCACTCAGTACAGAGTTCACCCTGCCCTTCCGTTTGGGCACTCAGTCTCTAAAAGGTTCACCATCACTGGTAGATTACCATATATACTCAACTATAAGTTATCCCAAATATAAGTTGAGGTACCTAATTTAGACCTCTAAGACTAAGAAAATAGATTGACCTGAGTATCAGTTGGGGTGGAAAATACAGCAGCTGCTAGTGAGTTTTTTTTCCCAATTTTTATACCGCCCTACTCAGTTGCACCGACTCAGAGCGGTTTACATACAAAGAAAAACAGCGAGTTCATAAATACAACATATAAATATCAAAAGTAATCAATGTTTTGATAATTAAAATACATGAAAATATGGTAAAATAAATTAATCTAGACATTTGTGTGGGTATGTTTTTGAGTTTTTATGGTAGTGCTTCTTTTTTTTTACTGTATGTTTAAATTTGAACCACCAAAGTTTTGGGACCCTCAGGATTCTTGACCCAAGTATAAATCAAGTCCACTTTTGGGACCTCATTTTGGGTGGTATAAAACTAGACTTATACTTGAATATATACAGTATCTTTTATGGGCTGCCCGGCTGCCCCTGTGTTGTCACTCTCTCCTTCTCCTGTATCTACAAATTTTGTTTAACTCATTTACAGCCCATTAATACTGACATAGATTATTCTCCCCAAAGTAAACTAAAGCGATGCAGGATCTCTGAGTAGGCAAGAATCCATTTAGTTGCTGCCAAGTTGCCCCTTGCCCCATGAAGACCTTCGATACAAGCTTTTAAAGAGTGGGATGTGTTGTCTTGGGAATTGCAGATTCTTCTTCCTTGGAGTTTTTCAAAACAGAAATTTGGCTGCCTTCTACTAGGCATTTTTTTGGTTATGGGTTTTCCTCATCAGGAGAGCAGACTAGATTATCCTTGGTGGTTTTTAACTGTACAATCCTATGATTTGAGAATTTCATGGGCAAGTAGTGAATCACAGCTGAGTGGCCAATACGTGAGCTTGGGAAGACTGCCTTGTAGCAAACATGATGTATAACAAAGCAAAATATCTTTACCACTAAGCTATAAAAATACAAATGTTAAGGCTAGTGCCTTCTCTTCCACTTTCTATAAGTGGATTTGTAAAAGCCTTCACTTTTGTCTTCATTTGATTTGTTTCTGTTCCCAGAATTTCATTTTCAAACCAAACAGACGCCCCTTTTACAAAAGAAGGATTCAGATGTCTGCTTCACTGCTAATGCTGATTATATTAGAAATAGTCTAACATATATACTGCATATGGAAATGAGAACTCTGGGTTTCTTTACTGACTTTGTAAAGCTGTAATCATGAAAATCTCCATAGCAAACACAGGATTACGAAGTACACAGTGTGTATTGCAGCAGAGCAAGAAACGGGCGCCCTGGGAAGGTGAAAGAATGTACCCATTGCTATGTGTCATTTCTGTATGGCCCATAAGGGTTTTTAATACTACCTGATTTAGCTGAATGTTTGTTTTTCTGCTGGCATTAAGGAACATAATCCCAGCCCAAACTACCTGCCAGAAACTGCTCACTTAAGATGATAACCAATGCATCATTTACAGTTTACTTGAAATAATTAATGATGCAAAAGAACTGTTTGTAAGCTTGAGCCAACTGGACAAAAAATATAGATACTACCACTTTTTCAAGATAGGAGTCCCTCTTCAAAATATCTTTTAAAATTACATCTACACAAATCTGATATCACAGCCAATCCACGTGTAACACTAAACAATAGTATATATCAGCAAAATGACATTGGATAGCAAAATAATCAAATGGAAAACAGTGAAAAGATTACCATTTTACAAATCCTCAGAATGCCTCTGTCAGGAAAGGTGTTCCAAATATTGTGACAGACAAGGAAAGGAAACTAAAGAGTCCAAAATTCAACTTAGCCAGACATTATAGCCATGGGAGCTGCAATTAAATGGCTAAATCCTGTTAGTATTTGTGAAAGATATGGTAACTGCCATATCTAATTGTAGCTAATTGATGAAATGCCAAGATACATTTGAGTTACCATCACATAGTCAGGCCCCAGATCAAGCATGTAACTGGGATACACTCTGGAACCTTGCCAATTAGATGCAAGTAGCCATAGAAAAGAGAATTGCAGTGGCTTAGTGGTTAAGATGCTGAACTTGATGATCGGAAGGTCGGCAGCTCAGCAGTTTGAGACCAAAGTACTGCAGTATGGAGTGAGCGCCAGTCTGTCCCATCTCCTGCCAACCTAGTAGTTAGAAAGCAAGGAATTGCAAATAGATAACTAGGTATCACTTCAGTAGGAAGGTAAACAACATTCCATGCGCTCCGGTGTCTAGTCATGCCTGCCACATGTCCATGGAAATGTCTGCAGACACTGACAGCATTGGCTCTTTTGCTGTAAATAGAGAAGAGCACTGACCTCTAGAGTTGGATACGACTGGCGTTCAAGCAAGGGTGGCCTAGCCACAGAAAACAATCCAAACTTCATGTGAACATAAATATGATTTTGGTCACTAAATGCTAACAAGGAGACTATAACCTTGGAAACAGTGGTGGGCTCCAAAAAATGTTACTACCACACTGTGGGCATGGTATGGTGGGCATGGCCAGGAGGAAAGCCCTGCATTGCACCCAAATTAGGACTACTTTATTTCAAAATTTGGATGGGTGGGGCCAGCCAGAATTTGTGCTACCAGTTCTGGTAAACGGGTGCGAACTTGCTGATGCCCGCCACTGCTTGGAAAGCCAGCTTGAGGAGCAGTGTTACAAAGTTGTATAGGAGGAGATGTAAATTCACTTTCCAATTTCCTTCTGTATAGACAAAAGACCTGCAAACACTCAACTAATTGTTTATTCACATTAACTAAACTGTGGTTAATTTCTTAAACCATGGTTTGTCCAAAAAAGCCAGGATCAAATTTTGGATTTTGATCCTGGCTTCCTTTAGACAAGTGATAGTTTGAACACATCAGAATTTCAGTTCAGATATAACAACAACTTCTAACTAATTCAAAAACACAATTGGATGCTTTTTATCTGCCTTTTGTAGCAATACAATTGAAGAGTGGATGAGTCTCCTCATGACTTATATACATAGCAAGTTGTTGCGACTTGGAAAAAAATAGTACAATTATGGCTTAGTTGTCCTGGACCATTATGAGAACTTATCTTACAGAGCATTATACTACACACTCCTTTGGAAAATATCAAAGCTGAAGTGTGTCAAAATTGTAATGAAAGTTAGATCAATTTCTCTTTCCTCTCCCTTTCTATTTTATTCTGTAATTTCTTGCTTTTGAACTGCTTAGTTTGGCAGGAGCTGGGACAGACTCCGTCATGGAGTGCACAGGCCCCGAACCACCAACCTTCAAACGTCGGCAAGCTCAGCATCTCAGGGTCTAAGCCATCACAACCCTCTTCTATATTATTTGAAAATAAATGTTTATTTATTTATTATTCATATTTATCCACCACCCTCCTCACCAGGGTGACCCAGGGCGGCTCACAAATCACAAAAGCACCACAATAAAACACAAACATTCCTAAAACCCTCAGATATAAAACTGTACAAGATTAAAATTTAAAATGTAAAAAGTTTAAAAAACCCCACATTACTACATCTTGAGGGAGGGAGGGACTTAAATCATTCAGCGGGCTGTGGTCACTATACCTCCCGCACCCTATACCTGCCCTGCCAGCCATGTTTTTAAATTCTTCCTAAAGGGCAGCAACTCTATCTGGAGCCGCAGCTCGGTTGGCAGGAGGTTCCACAGGCTGGAGCGGACACAGAGAAGGCCCTCCTCCTAGTGCCAGAGAGATGCACCTCTCTGGCCAATGGAACAACTAGAGAGCCTCTCCGGTCCACTCTGGTGGGACGGACAGATGTTCTTGGGGTTCATAAAAAGGAGTTTGAGCTATTCCAATTCCATGTGTGTAACAATGGCAATGTGACAGACCAATAGTTCATAACAAGTACTGTATATACAAGGGATTTCTGTGACTACTCATCTAGTTGCCTTTAATAGAAAGGAGGAAGGGTGGTTCTTTCTGGAGCTTCCCCCCACCCCCAATGTGCCATAAAATTAATAACAAAAATTATTAGCATTGGCACATTTGGCAGCCCTCTTTAAGATACAAAACCTGAAGACCTCCAGTGCTAGCAGGCATTGTGAGCTTTCAGTTTGTTGGTGAAGCCAATAGGAGCAGATTGAGCCTGGACTACCTCTTCAGAGGACAGGACAACACTGGGCTAATTTCCCCACAATAGCAACTAAGGAAAAATAGTTTAGTAAGTTTATGTGTCAGCAAATTTAGCTATTCCTTCAAAAAAAATTTGTTGTATTATGTTGCTGTTTATTTGATTGTTTTAAATCACCCAGGTAGACTGCTGTGGCTCAAGTGGTAAAGATGCCATCTCTGTCCCAGCTCCTGCCAACCTGGCAGTTTGAAAGCAAGAAATTGCAAGTAGATAAATAGGTACCACTTCAGTGGGAAGGTAAACAGCATTCCAAGCACTCTGGTGTAGAGGCATGCCTGCTACATGTCCACAGATATGTCTGCAGACACAGATAGCACTGGCTCATTGGCTGTAAACAGAGATGAGCACTGCATCCTTGCGTCAGCAAGGGGGACCTTTACTTTTTCACCACCCAGAGTGGGAAATATCTCAGATGGGTGGTATAAAAATACAATAAATAAATAAATATTTCAGGAGATGTTAGGAAATAGCTCTTAGCTGAAATCATCTGCACGTGTTATTCTGTTTCTCATACTCAATAAGGGCAGCTATTAAGCAAAGGTACAGGCAAGGAGCATGGAGGTGACTATTTCCAAAATAGTATAATGATACAAGGACATATGTAAATTGGTGGGAAAGAAGTATCATGGGCATGCCTGGCCTTTATAAAACATTTCTACAGTCGGAGGAGTATTGCTATTGTCTGTGTTCGCAGCATAGATAAGAGTGCTGGTTGTGCAATCAAGCTTAATTGAGTTCACTCTTCCTTTTGCTGAAATAATAACTTAAGTACTTGAAAAGAAAAAAAATGCAGATGTAGAGCTCAGATATAATCAGATGACTTTTAGATCAAATAGAAATGTATAACAGTGCTGGCAAGAAAAGAGCAAAAGATAAATATGTTCAAAGAATTTGCTTGTACTTGATGCATTTTGGAAATGATATTAACTACCCCAACTCTCCTACTACAGGAAAAACATGCTGGGAGAATAAAAAAAAGTATGCTCAGGGTTACAAACAAGCTTTCATTCAAAGAAGACAGACTTCATATTTATTCTATGCTTAAATGGAGGGGAAAATATGGCCTTCTGAGTTGTATTGTCCTATTTCTATTCATTTATTGTTTTCTTACTCACTATTGATTGAAGGTGATGGAATTTTTCATTCCTAAATATACTGCCAACTGAAACTCTCCACAGAAAACCTACACCAAGTCTTCTGGTGTGCAAAAAAAAAAAAAAAAAATCAAAAAAAGATGACTTTTATTTTACACATGCATTTGTTACTCGCATCTATATTTGTGTATAATCCAACACACAGCGTTTTAATGTGGACCAGCCCTCCATTGTTTGTCTAAGCTGTATCAAGGAAAAACACTACTACTAATGGATGCTTTAAAGATGCTCTGTCCTAATTTTGCTATACAGTAAATGGCAATGTTAGTATCTATGAAATAATAAATAAACAAAACTAAAAAGCATTTATTTCACAGTAGTGTCATGGGCAAGACTTATAGTATAAACTACAAGTGCCACAGACAGATATAGCCTTTATCTCTGTATATGAATTTTTCACTCTATCTAAACAAAGGAAAAAAATAGGTACCTCTGGCTTCATACTCTTTTAGTTATGTAACAGACTGAGGGTCTGGATTTTAGTCACTGAAAATGTGATGAACAACATTGTGCATTAATGCAGAAAACAGATTGAGCTCTTTAATGGGACATCAAATAAGACTTTATTAGCATCTATTAGGTTCAACCCAAAGCCCGGGAAATAGCATTAATGAGCATCATATATCAGTCTGTCTGTTATTAGATAACATTAAAACTAGCAAGTCATATAATGCTTTATACTTTTTTTACCTTTATCTTTAGAATTAGTGCCTGACATTCTATCCAGTTACACTGGCCCAACTATTAGTAATAGTGAACCAATTTATAAACCCATTAGTGACACTTTTTCCTGAAGATAAAAACAGTCAAAATTATCTGGCAGCAATTAATCTTAATGGCTGTATGCAGTAAACAGCAATGGGCTAATTCCAGCTCTGTCAGCCCCATCAAACAATCCCACATTAGGCAGCTTTTCACTGATCCATTAAGCATATTCAGAACAACAACAAATTCAACGCTGAAGGCACATGCACTAAACATTACAACAGTGATCTTCTGAAGCCATCATTATCTCTTAAATAGTACTTCCCCCATGTATTATCATTATGCTGTACATTAGAAATACTTTGATTAAACTCCCTTAATTCATAACAGACAGCTGCAGACCATTTTATGCAGTTAATCTCAACACAACAGCTATTGAGGAAATATAACAAATGAAGGCTGTAAACTGGAAGTCATTACGACAGAAGACACTGGGGTTGTTTTTTTGAGCCCTCTCAGAGCAAAGAGCATGTAAAGATAATGCTTTAGGTCCACAATAGCATGCTGAAACTGCTAATGGTCTTCTAATTTTCCTGAAACATTTGCTATAGAAGTTGTAGCTCAAAAAAGAAAGAAAGAAAAAGGCCACTGGATGCAGTTGCAATCGAGTACATTTCCAAGAGAATTGATAATGTTACTTTAAAAAAACACACAAATCAAAATGAAACATGAATAAAGTCAAGGATGACCATCATATCTGAGGGATGTCACAGAAATCAACTCTGACTTCCATTAGCACTTTAAGAATTATGCTGCTTTTGAAATCCTTGTCTGAAGATAGTCCCTGCTCATGGCAAACCACTTCTGAGAACTTGGTTTACCTAGAAAACATGGAAAAGGATCGTCATAGGTCAAGACTGACTTGACACCACACGTCACCAAAAACAATGAAATACAGCATCAGGTGTGCAGGTGGTTATAAAGTAGGTCACTTGTCGGTTTCTCTGACCCCACCTCCCATTTTATCCTTTTCAGTTAGAAGAACTGTGGAAGGGACTTGCCTGAAGCATATCAAAGAGAAAGAAAACAATTTCATGAGAAGAAAAAACAACAAATTATTTCTCTTTTGCCATTAGAAAAAGAGGGAGTGGGAGAGAGAATTTACATGCATATCTCCTCTTCTGCCTCAACACCTAGAGCAGTGATGGTGAACCTATGGCGCACGTGCCAGACGTGGCACTCGGAGCCCTCTCTGTGGGCACCTGTGCAGTCAGCCCAGGACAGAGTTCTCCCCACCCCTTTGCCCAGCAGCCCAATGAGAGCATTTCCTTCTTCTGCTGTTGCTGTGTTGGCACTTTGCAATAAGTAAGTGGGTTTTGGGTTACAGTTTGAGCACTCGGTCTCTAAAAGGTTCACCATCACTGACCTAGAGAATGTGGAGATTCCAGAAGGCTCACTTGATAGGAAAAATGTATTCTGCAACTGTTTGTCAACATCGAGGTTTATATATTGGAGCCTCTACACATATTTAATTAGGTTATGAGACTGTATTTCAGGAGGTGATGATAAGCAATCTGGCCAGGTTATCCTGCTATGATAATAGAGTAGACCATACTGCCAGTGACTCAGTGCTGATCATCAGGTAGTGGTTAACTAACCTGACAGTCCTGAGGACTAACGGCTTGGGTGGTGATGTCCACATAGAAGGATTAAATCCTACTTGAATCCATCTTGATGGAGGGCAGCCGTATCATCAATACTAGCCTCAGGCTGACGAGGACTTTGCACGCCAAAAGGGCTCAGGACCAGAAAGAGACTTGCAAAACTGGATCAGTGGTACAGGTGCCATACTGCAAAGCAGAAGGCAAATGAAAGGCCACTGCCTTATGTTTTGATTGTCATGATGATCACCAATATTTGGAACTGGATATGGCACTTGAAGAAGAACATGTTTTTAGTAAGGAGAGAGGAACAGTAGGAAGAAAGAACAACCTAACATTAGGTGCTGTTGGTATGCAAGAATTGAGCAGAGCTGTAAATGGTATTGTATTTTGGAAGTCATTAGCTCATAGAATCCCTACACATCAGAAGGGACCTGATGGCAAACAACATCTTTGGAGTTTTCTTTAAATTCTAAAGCATGGGTGCTCAAACTACGGCCCAGGGGCCAGACCTGTCCCCCAATGCCAATAAATCCAGCCCATGAAATCCCTGTCACTCCTGGAAGTGGAAGTAAAATGTGCCAGTACAGGCGTGTATTACTTGTGATTCCAGGAGAGACAAGAGCTTCATGGGCTGGATGAAATGGCATTGGGAGACAGATCCAGCTCCCAGGCCATAGTGACCAGCTCCCTAAACCACATGACCATCCCACAGCCCAAAAAGTTTGGGCACCCCTGTTCTAAAGACTAGTATGGATCGAATAGTTGAGACCCTAGCAGGATATAGGCACCAAAGCTCTGTAAATAAGACGATCCCCACCCACCAAGCAAAAATCAGTAACTTCAACTTTAAATAAGAAAGTTTCTAAATGTTTGCTCTCTAGTCTTCTTAAACCATGTTTAAAATATTTTTACAGTTAGACACAGGGATCTCTTTGCAAGCACGAATCACTGTTTGGTGAGGAATGAGTTAAAAATCAAATTGGGTACTGACTGACAGCAGCAAAAGTTCAGAGTTACCCTGACCTGCTGCTTGTTTCCCCTTTGAAAACTTGTATCAGGAGCCTGGACTGATCTAGGAAATGAAAGTATTCAGGGCTGGGACAAATAAATTGTTCTATACTTTTGTAGTGCAGAAATACTTTGAATATGCCTTAAAAAATTGTATACTAGTTCCTTGAGTGCTGAAGGGACGTCCTCCTTTCTGGAGGACTGTCACTTGATTACATTCTTTAATACAAGGCTGCTTTTTAAAATTCTTTAAAGAAAATCTATTTTTGACTCTGTTTCTGTGATCTTTCATTGCACTACTACAACCTTACTTGCCATGAAACTGCAACAATGTGTCTACTTTGTAAAGCAATATCTACTTGGACACTTGGCACAGGACATTCTAGAGCAGAGGAATTTCAAGACTAAAATCCAGACAGAGATAGCAGAGATTAAGTACATGCAGGACACCCATCTCAGGGGTTTGAATATTAGTCAAGGGTTTCAGGGATATGATCAAATTTAGTGCAACCGAACGAACAGGTTGCTATATGCTGCACTTTTGCCTGGGTCACAAAAAAACATTGTCCATAGATGCTAACTCATGGGCAAATGTGTGATGCCACAATGTTTGTTTTGCCTCCATCCTTTGGATGTGATGCATCAGTTTGCGAGAGAAGTTTGTTTTGCAACCATTTGCAAATCAATAAGGGCAGGGTTCATAGCAAGTTTGAACAACAACCAGGGATTTCCCATTATTGTCAGTTGTAAATAGCTACAATGTTACTATTCTTTTAGGTTGGCCAACCATTGTGTGCCTCTGTACCTGATGTGCATAAATTGATGTCATGAGGTCTTACTCTTATGTCTGACAAAGTGGACTTGATTCAAGAAAGCTCACATTTAAATACAGGAGTTAGTATTTAAGGTGCCACAACTGTTGTTTTGTTTTGTTTTGTTTACTCTCTGATAAGCAGGTTTCACTCAAACAGCATATAACACAATTATTGTTTTTCTCATTTGAAAGACCATTTTGAGGATCAATATTTCAGCCCTGCAGGCTTGGTTCTTTCAAAAAATAATAATTAAAAAGCCAATGGAGCCAACCATTCTCTTTCAACATAAGCAAGGACTGGTCTTTTCAATTGATAAGGGCTACAGGATTTTAAATTTGGGGGCACTTAGGATTGCTTACTTGTGAAAGGGTGGGTGGGACAGTTTTACTTTGTTAAAAAATCATAACCTGAATACTTCTTGTTCAAACTTCCCCAAATCTAGCACACTACAAGAGCAGACTGTCTTCTACAGTCATGTCAAATTAGTCCTAATCTGATGTCCAGTTTCAAAGTAATTTTTTTTGTTTGGGCTGCCCCCATTTTTAGAATTGCTTTGTATAATGTTGATTTGCTCTGCTACATAATAACTTAATCCTACTGTAATACAGGTATGAAGTGCTGCTGACGCATAGGAATATTGGCAATTGGATGCATAGATACTTTCAAAGTATCGTTATTTAGTTTTTGAGAGCCTAATATGAGATCATACTTTCTCTCAATATAAAAGTGGAGTGGAGGGAGGGAGGAGCACAGCCATGAAATATATGGAACCTAGGTACAGAATACACCTTCACAAATTCTTTGCTTCACAAGTGTAAAGAAACCGTAAAAGTAGCTGTGAATAAGTCCTGTGTCTAGCCGTTTTTTGCCACACATAAATAGTTCATTTGATTTTAGAGATGTAAACCACAGACACAGTGTCTACTTTTCAGTGAAATGACCAAATAAATAAAATTTCTATCTGGCATTAGCTTAACTGTCAGGCCTGATCTCAGTTTCAGTTTATAAACCCAGCATGCATATAATATAGGAATCAGGACCTCTGCAGAATTTTTCCGGATTTGCAATACGGACGATTAGAGGACATGAGTAATATAGTTTTGAAATATAAAAAAGCTACCTAGCGATGCTGAAGGTTAAGCTAATCCAATAATGAAAGGACTTTTGTTTCACATCAGCCCTTTGTTGACCCAGCATATTTTTAAAATCCTGCATCTCCTGAGCCCAAAGGGCAGCAGCTTTATACTTATTATTTCTCTTAAATAACTTACATTTTTTAAAAGCTATGTACAAGATGGATAGCAGAGCAACAACAGGAAGCATTTGTGGTCAGGGATGCCAAAGAAAACAACCTCTTTGCAGATGGTCAGTAGACTTTATTTTAAGTACAGATGTGAGTACAGGTTTTGCACACTGAGTCTCAGAAAAGGATCAAATTTTAAACATTGCTTACCATTATATGAAGGGAAAAAAGGAAGGGGGAGAGATGATTGACTTATTCTTCCAGGATATAATTTGCAATGACTAGAATATATGTTCCAGATCTGGGGAAATAAAGAAAAGAAGACACTGGAACATCAGCTTATGTTTCAGGTTGCACTCCTGCATGCTCATTTTCTGAAGAGAAAAACAGGATATTGAGGTTTTTATATTACAATCAGTTCTTTTCTTACTAATTGCACCTGGAACAAATTATTAATTTTGCATAATGCACTTATAACTGAACTTCTAAATACTGTTTTTCTAATATCTTATAACAAAGACTGTGCTATATCTACAAGACAGCAAAAAATAAATTTCTAAAGCATGTCCATACAAAAAGTAGAGCAGTTTGGGGTCACTAATGTTCAGGTCACTTGAGGGGAAGAGGAGCAAAACCACATCCAGCCAACTCCCCCCATCCAAGCAACACAATCCACCTTTGCCCATGAAGTGGCTAACACATCCCTTGCTCCTCTGAGGAGGGACAGGGAAAGTGTGATTATTTCCCTCTCCAGATGATTGTTGTAGCATCAATCAAAACCATAGGTGTGAGCAGTTTCTTGACTGGAAGTACATTGAAAAATGAAGAAATCCTCCCCCTTCCTCTGAACTGATGATGTGCATTTCAGAGGGAGGAGGAAAAAATAATTACACTTTCCCTGCTTCTTCAGCATACCAGAGATTGATACTAGAAGCAGTTTTTGAAATCTGCAAAGCTCCAATATACAGGCACTGGGAATGGTGTATTTTGGATTGCTGCAAAATAGTAGTTCAAAAAGAAGCACTCAAGAGGAGGCTTGATTCTTTCAAACAATTTTTTTTAAGCCAGTGGAGTCAACCATTCTCTTTCAAGATAAGCAAGGACTGGTCTTTACAATTGATAAGAGTTCCAAGAAGACTGATGCCTTCTTTCATCCAATCAGAAATAAATCAAATGATACAAACTTCATATCATGATACAAATTTCATTTCATGAATAAATCAAATGATACAAACTCAAGACTTGGCTTGAGTTCAGGAAGTGGTCATTTCCTGAACTCAAGCCAAGTCTACAAACTGAGTGCTACCAGGGGTGTGAATTTTGGATGTTTTTGAACTATTTTGTTGTTGTTGCTGTTCAGTCACATAGTCGATTCTGATCCCTTGTGATCCCATGGACAATTGCATGCCAGGCATCCCTATCCTCCACCATCCTCCTCAACTTGCCCATCTCTGTGCCCACTGCATCAACAAGACCATCTAGCCATCTCATTATCTGCTGTACTTCCCATAATTCTCCTTACTGGAAGTCCTACTTGCAGGGCCCTAAATTAGTCTAAATTGTTACTGGGAAGCTTCCTTTTCAAACAGGAAGTTAGGCTTATCAAATGCATGTAACCCGTCAGCTGGGTCTTCTCTCAAGGTGTGTTCAGTTTATGTCTGAAGGGACTGTGGTGGCTTAGTGGTTAAGACACTGAACTTGATGACTGGAAGGTTGGCAGGTCAGCAGTTTGAGACCCAAGTACTGCACAATGGAGTGAGCTCCCGCCTCTGTCCCAGCTCCTGCCAGAGTTCAAAAGCAACAAATTACAAATAGATAACTAGGCATCACTTTAGTGGGAAGGTAAACAGCATTCTGTGCACTCTAGTGTCTAGTCATGCCTGCCACATGTCCACAGAAATGTCTGCAAATGCAGACAGTGCAGGCTCTTTGGCTATAAACAGAGATGAGCACTGAACCCTAGAGTCAGATATGACTGGCTTTTGAGCAAGGGTGACCTAAGGTCTGAGTCCTGCAGGCCGGATACCTGGAAAGGAGAATTATGGAATTTGTAGTCTGAAAATGTCCAAAATCCAGATTCCCAACTGTGATATGTACAAAATGGCTATGATAAAAAGCAACACCATCCCAAACATAGCAGATCTGATTTTGGAAGCTGAACAAGCTATGGTTTCATTCATATATAGATGGATGGGAAACCACCATGGGTTATTAGAGGTCACTATATCCTGACTCATATCCCAGAGAACAGCTGGCAGTCTGAGCTTTCAATACAGGGCTAGTTATACCAAGGGGCTGACTCAGTACAAGACAGCTTCCAATATTTCTAATTTGCTGGAAGTGCAACTGGAGAATTGTATGTATCACTTTAAACTATTGCATATGTTGACAACAGAGATCTGTCCTTAAAAACTTTCCCCAAAACTTCTTCCAAGGGAGGACAGAACCCTCATTGTACATCTGGTGACACCACCATTACCCTCATTTTAGTATTATCTATTTTACACTGTTAAGCCCTGTCACTTTGAAAAAATGCACATACAGTACTTTATAACGTGCCCCATGTTCTAAGTAACATCCTTGTTTGGACAAAAGTGATTATAAAACTATCATCTCTGATTTGTAATATGGTGATATGTAAAGTATTCTGCTACACCACAAGCACAGAATTATATCTATTATATCCTATTTAGTGCAGAAAACTGGGCCTCGTGGGAGATAAGACAACCTGCCTGAAACAACAGAAGATAATGTAAAGGCAAACACAGCCAAGTGAAATAAGGCTAAGCAATCAGAATGGTTACTTAGGCTGCATCTCATGTATTTGTATGTATTTCATTGATTTCCAACAGAATATTGAACATATAAATGTAGGATGATAAACCATTGATAGATTATTTTTTCTGCACTGTTAGTTGATCACTCTTAAAAAAATGTGTGGGGAAAACTTGTCAGTATATCCACTCAGGCATCAAGCAGGGAAAGGACTTACTCTTTCTCAAAATAAATGATGCAAGGACTTTGTAGGCTGTGGTTTATATCTAGAGATTTCTGTTTCAAACAATGTAGACCTAAAAAAGCAGAAGCACATAATATTTTTGCTTGCTTGGCCAGCCATACCATTAGGCCAGTGTTTCCCAAATGTTGGGGTTGGGACTTCAATTCCCAGAAGCCTAAGTCAGTACATTGGCTGGTCAGTGCTTTGGGCAATTGACTTAGGCTTCTGGGAATTGAAGTCCCAACCCCAACATTTGGGAAACACTGCATGATTAGGCAAAGTGAACTGATTACTTCAGTTGGAAATCTCTGTGCAGGGGCAAGAGGCTTTCCATGTAGAATGGTGGGGGGAGGGGATACTAACTTGTCCTTTGCCTCAGGCAGTAAAATCTCTTGGGCCAGCCTTGTCTACATGTGTAGAGCTGCTTCTCAACATGTCCAGTCTACAGACGTTTGATGGAAGTTTTTCTGAACAACACAAGCTTCTGTATTCCTAACACTTTTCTCAGAGGACTCATTGGAAGACATGATTTCATATATATCAGATGCAGGGTGGAGGACAACATGGATTTGTTTGTTTACTTCTTTATTTGTTTAATTTATGTTTTATCATTTTGACAAAAAACAAACAAATGCTCAAGACAGGAAACAACAAAAAGAATAACATTCAAAGGAAAAGTTAAATGCAAACACATTAAAACAAGGGTTAATCCACAATTAAACACAATTAGTAAAAAGAAACAATAACTCTAGCTTGACTGTAATTCACAGGAAAAACTTAGCTGAATAAAAGAAGGTATTTGCCTGCTAGTGGAAGAGCAGCAAGGAGTTCCAATGGCTGGAAGTAAGGCCTCCCCACCCCCGTCAAACATCCTGTCCAGTGCTGAGGAAAGTGTGTCGCTGAGCAGGCTTATGAAAGAGAGTGTGGTTGTATTAATAATTAATATCAATAAATTGTATTAATATTAATAAATAGCTTCTCAAACAGTGAATTGTTATTTCAAAAGTAACTCCAGAGATTGTGCTGTCCCAAGTATCTGAGATACTTCTATCAGTAAAACACAAAACTTGGAAGAGTTTCTATTTTGGGCTACATCTCTCAGAATACTTTGTTGGCAGCTGCTGTCTTCACCTGCACCTCTATCGAGCAGGGCCAATGGCTGTTGTAAAAAAAAGTTACAGTCAAAAAAGGAACCTATTTGAGCTTTGTTAAAACACATGGGACTGTGGTGGCTCATTGGTTAAGATGCTGAACTTGATGACTGGAAGGTTGGCAGGTCAGCAGTCTGAGACCCGAGTACTGCTCGACAGAATAAGCTGCCGTCTCTGTCCCAGTTCCTGTCAACCTAGCTGTTCGAAAGCAAGACATTGCAAGTAGATAAAATGGTACCACTTCAGTGGGAATGTAAACAGCATTCCCGCACTCTAGGCATGCCTGCCACATGTCCATGGAAGCGTCTGAAACACAGACAGCACTGGCTCTTTGGCTATAAACAGATAAGAGCACTGAACCTTATAGTCAGATATGACTGACTTTCAAGCAAGAGCAACCTTTACTTTTACCTTTGCCTAACCCACAGAACCATAAGCAAGGCCTTCTCCAGAGCATAAAACATGACACAACAGTATATTCTGCTTACATGTAACTTAGCTGCATTAATATTCATTTTGTTATTATAATGTTGATGATCAGAGGTCAGTCAGAAACTCAGTGTCATATTTTACAGCTACTCCAACTTATAAAAGTCCTGCTGGTCAGCTAGCTATAACTAGGGATGACTGAGACATTCATTCCACTTTGTTTTAGGCTGAAATTTACTGCATACTACAAATGTGGAAGAAGGGAGCGCTATGAGGTTGACACATCCCTAGCCTTAACTAGCTTGAATAGACTAGTTTAGAAATGCAGAGGAAGAGATATTTTTATCTCAACAATGGACTGAATTTTACCTTTTGTTTTTAAAACATCATCTCTATTCAGTATCAGATCACCCCCCCCCCCGAATATCTTTAAAACTATTATTGTGTCTCTGATACAGTTTATTACTGAAAGCAGTAATACATTTACTAAAGCTACATTTTTAATAGAAAATATATTTTATAAGGCATTGAATCAGGAACACAACCATTAACATTTTTGTATGTAATTCGATCTACAGTTTATTGCCAGTTTGTCCATGACCATGCAGCTGCACTGGCTGTATTTTTTTAAATCTCACTTAATGTTTACATAGTCTTCAAAAGCACAACATTCTGGCAGGGGAACAGGAAACCACTGGAGTAATTAGAAAGGTAGATTGTAGTGCATGTAATAGTAGACGGATGTTTGTATTATAGTCAAACACATCATTAAGGATACAATTGTTATTTAATGTGACACAATAATCTTTCTACTCTTCATGAAATCCACTCTAGTAATTACTTTTTGTAGTTTATTGGCTCTGTGATCGGAATGCTTAGCAATGTGTTATATCTGAAGAAATATTATTAAATGTCAGCTTTCCAAACTGCCTCACCTTCCTGAATCTTGATAGTCATTGTGAAGATGGAACTATTCAGCTCTTAGGGCAGTTAAAAAACAACAACCAGAAGCTGCCTTCTTTGCCACTTTGAGCAGGTTGAGCCTGTTAAAAAATGTCTCCAGAATGTGATTTACAACTTTGTAAGGACTGAGCCTTTTGAAATGCCTGGGAGGGTCTTTGGTTTTGCATGAGAGGAAAAAGACTTGTTTGTCTTGACTGCATAGGAAACAAGTATCTTGAACTCTGCTTCAATTAGCAACCTGCATTTCCTGATGTCTCATGGCCCATAACAGTTACAAACCCTCTAATGAATGTTCTTCCTTAATTTTAGTGCCACCTCCCTCATCTACTATTTATTTATTTATTTACTTAGGTAAAGGTCACCCTTGCTCAAAAAACATGTCATATCTGACTCTAGGGTTGAGTGTTCATTTCTGTTTATAGCCAAAGAGCCAGTGCTGTCTGTGTCTGCAGACATTTCCATTGACATGTGGCAGGCATACCTCAACACTGGAGTGCATGGAACACTGTTTACCTTCCCTCTGAAGTGGTTCCTATTAATCTACAGTACTTGCAATTTCTTGCTTTTCAACTGCTAGATTGGAAGGAGCTGGGACAGACTGGCGCTCACTCTGTCATGCAGTACTCAGGAATCGAACTCTGACCCTCCAGTCAGTGAGTTCAGTGTCTTGACCACTTGAGCCACCACAGCCCGACTTACTTACTTACTTACTTACTTACTTACTTACTTACTTACTTACTCATCAAAGGCAAAGTGGCAGAGCAGTATATATGGCATTTATAGCAAGTACGCTAAACACACTAAAGACTAAAAATTAAGCAGGGATGTATAGGGCCTAAAAATAGCAAATACAAAATATAAGGAATCTAAAAATTAGTTTAGACATTTCATTGATTTCTAAAATTGAAAATTCCTTGAAAAACATGTACAAAGCTGAAGCATGTCATCTGTCACTAAAAATAATGCACAGTTGATCTTGTCTTCTAAGGTTGAGCTAACACAAATGGCAAGGCCTTCCCTTATACAGATGATCAATGCAATCCCCCAAATCGAGGTACATGAAGGGGTAGGGCTTTGTTTTTTTTAATCAATAGCTGGATAGAATCGTGTAGGAAGAAGTGATTCTTCAAATATTTGGTTCTCAAGACATTTAGTACTTTAAAGATGATCTCCAGCACCTTAAAGTTGGACAGACCAGTGGTCTTTCTAAAAGTTAAATATCAGTTTGTCTTTAGAGGAAACTTTGTTTGGATAATAATGCTAGGGATGCAATATTAGACATCTGTTAAAGCATGGCTAGGGCCATTGCCTTGTCATTCAGAAACTTGGATTTCTATGTGAATTTTAATGGATTGAGAGATTAATCCGTGAAGAGTGAATCCAGATAAAAACAATTGCTTTGAAAAGGACTGCTTTCTGTTTGGATAACACATATGTGTTATCTAATGACATGGTTTGAAGGCCTGTTGAATTCTGGGTGTGTAAGAAGTATTAATATAAGCTATAAGATAGTGCCTGCCATGAGTGGGTTTTATCTACTGTTATTTGCCCTCAAGTCAGAACTGACTTATAGCAACTCTAATGAAGTTTTCAAGGTATTGAAGCAGTGGTTTTACCAAATTTACGTTCCTTCAGTTAATTTCCATGGAAAAACAGGTGAATCGAACCCAGATCTCCTGAGTCCTAGTCTATTACTCTTTCCACTACACCGCACTGGGTGTGTCAGGTTTTACCTATAATGGCAAATAATAAGATTCTTCTGTTGGTTTCCAGGGGCAGATGGGTGCTACTTACCTAGTGGATTCCCTGACCAAGCTCTCATTTCAGAAGTGATCTTGGTCTCACTGTTGGGCACCCATACGTTTTGATACTAGGAGGACATCTGCATTGCTAATTTTGCACTGAGAAGTGGAACACTTAGTAAACATATTAAGTACCACTTAGAGTGTGATCAAACAAAAAAAATAGCTCTCATTTTGGACTACTTCTGGTGCAGTCTGATGTGAGCCATTTCTCGGTGATCCCATGAGGTATAATGGCAAGCCATTCTGATCCAAATTAGTAGTCAACTTTCTAATTGGAGAGCTGGTCTACTCTGAGGTTAGACTGGATGGATTTATTCATGGATGGATGGCTATTTTAAGGGATATGGGTTCCAGCAAAGTGGCCCATTCTTGCCATCTGATCACATCCTTACATTGCTTGTCAGACTGTTTCTGGAGAGTGGGCTTAAACAGCAGAACTTCAATAGACTGTTGCTGCCCATTTAAGAGCACATGCCAGTTTACAGTATAGTCAGCAGGAAAAGAAGAGTGAACTGGTGAAACTATGGGTATTGTTGGCCATTTTACTGTCCTGATTAAGTCTGAGGGAATCGAAGTCCAATAACATTTGGAGAGCAATAGACTCC
Organism: Furcifer pardalis; assembly: GCA_030440675.1. Classification (NCBI taxonomy): domain Eukaryota; kingdom Metazoa; phylum Chordata; class Lepidosauria; order Squamata; family Chamaeleonidae; genus Furcifer; species Furcifer pardalis. Next base: position 19,455,394 of record CP126895.1, on the reverse strand, counting down.
CCATGATTTACACTCTATTCCTCCCTTGTAATGGGCTGGAAAGTTCCTGGTTATTCCCAGCAAAAATGGTTCTTTGTTCCCTCATTCTTTTCTCTTTCAGTATGGTTTTCTATGGTTGCTTTAACATTAATTTTATTTTATTCCATTAACTTTCTTCTTCTTTGGAAAAATAAGCCTTTCCATTTAAAAACAAATACATTTAAATACCTGTCTTAAACATAATATTTCAAGTCTCTATTTAGACATACTCTGAACAGGCCCATTAAAATCAACTGGACTTAAATCAGACTAGGTCCAAATGGCATTTATGATCATTGTATATATAAATAAATATATAGGGAGAGGAAAATGTAATCCTGCTACCCATTCCCTTGGCCGGATCCAACCCTGGGGAAGATGGAACAGCTATGAGGCAGGCAGGAGCCGGCCATAAGAACGCCGGACACCCTCACTGCCTCCACTGGATTCTTCTCTTGGCTGGCTCCAGCCCCAGGGAAGATGGAACAGCTGTGGGGTGGGTGGGAGCTGGCCAGAAGAATGCCGGATGCCCTCACCACCATCACCGGACTCTTCTCTTGGCCGGCTCCAGCCCTGGGGAAGATGGAATAGCTGTGATGCCAGGACTTTTCTATCCTCACCTCTGGACTCTCCACTGGGTGGAGAGACTTCCGCAGCTTTGGAGCGCCAGGGGCACTCCATCACCGGCGCTCCACCCAACCTTGCACCGGCTCAAAAGGATGCCACAGTGGTGAACGGCTCTCACTGGGACTGGATTCTTTCTTTTTTGGACTTTTCTTTGGACTTTTCCCGGCTACCTTCTGTAGGATTTTGCTTATAATCATTGCGGGACTCAGTATATGTAATTTTTGTTTTTGCTGTTGTTTTTTGTAATGATTGTGATTATGATAATGTGGAATTTGTGACGGTAATGCTTTACTTTTATAATATGTAAGCTGCCTTGAGTCAGGTTTACCTGAGTAGGACAGGGTATAAATTTGAAATGAAATGAAATGAAACTAAGTGCAATCATATTTTTATTATACAATTGAAAGATTAAAGTTAATTAATCTAACTACATAATTGAATCACAGCATATTATGGGTGTTTATTCAAAAATAAGTCTCACTGTGTTCAATGGAGCTTGATCTTCCATAGATGTAGCATGGTAAACAAAAAAAGTGAAAGCTTATATTCAACAGAAAGCCAATTAGTTCAGATATCTGGTGGAATTGTGATAAATGAACAGTCATAGCAAATGGAGCTGTCCAACTATATTGCTGCCCGTCTACTGGGCTTCCCTGCCTCCTCTGGTCAGGAACACAATCCTGACTGTGGTCACATGTCTGATGGTGCAACTGATGGCAATTGTGATCTTCGTCATCATCAGATGCTACACATATCCAAGAATAATTTTTTTCTTGGATTATAGAAAAAATGCCACTGGCTTGAGCTTGTTTAAGGTGGATCCCAGCTTGCTATGAAGTGACCCACACACTGTGATCATGGAGCCATCTCCTGCAACACGTATGAAATGAGACATGAAGAATTTGACACCGGGACTGCAATGAACTGCTGCAGCCTTAAGGATATTAACAAGGTGCAACTTCACAGCCTCTCCATCTGGCATGGCCTCTTCCACCTCCATGACCATTCAGAATCAGAACAGGGAAGTGGTTCCTCCTCTGCTCATTTTGTCATTGGGCCCAATATGATGGCTTCCAGTGGCATTTCCTTCATGGAGGGGGACCATTACCTCACCTAAATGGGCTCATCCACCCATATCCATTGACCACTTTACAGAGTCAGGTTATTTACCACCGCCCAACATTAGGTGTTGAGTCTCTGGCTGTACAGTCTACTCCATTACTGTAGTGGGATGTTCGGCCAAACAAATTGATGGCAATAGGGAGTGACAAATTGCTTGTGTGATTCCTCTTATGTGTATAGTCTTCTTCAACACATTTCGCCAACAGAGTCCAAATGTTGAGCTAACACTCTACATTTGATTCTAGGAATATAGGAAGCTTCTTTATAGGTTCATCCAGTACTATATTTTGTATTCTAAGAAGATATGTGTTCAAAATCATGAAAGGAAGGGCTAAAATTATTTTTAAACACTAGAACTGTATAGATCAAGCATGACTGGACTATAGTTCTCACAGTTTCTTGACCATTTGGCCATACTGCCTGGGTTTGATCTGGGGTTGACTACAGGTTCTTAACCAAATGTAAACTCACTAGCAGAAATCTTCCTTACTTAATATATACAATCAGTAGACAAATGGAGGTGGCAGAATTCTGAACAATTTAAATTCAAAATGAAGAGGTGAGGCTGATTCAAATTTGAATGCTCATCCACATGAGAAAAATAAATAAATCTCCAGAACACTCACACAGGTAACAAAAAGCCACAGTAAAGGTTTCTTTCTGGTATGTCACTTTCCTATATTCAAGAAGTTTATTACATGGAGAAACAGAAAAAAATGGAATCCAGTTATTGAGAATACACTTCATTTTGAACAGTAAGGAGAATTACTTCCTCTTTCATGAGGTGTATTAGTTTACCAAGATAATTGATGTTTCTTCATTTCTTGATGAAGACAACTTTTGATTTACACGCTCCATATTCTTCTATGTTCTTTCTACATGCTATTTCCTTTTCTTGTCTGTTTGCATATCTCTCTATGAGATGTGTTTTGAGTGCAGAAATTATTCTGAAGCAAAGAGGGGATATTTGTCTGTTTTTTAACTGATCTGAAGTGGGTCTAAAGTGGCACTCAAATCAATACAAGCTCTCCAAGGCATGAAATATTCCTTCATTGTGTCAGTTTAAAAATTGAAAATTTTAAAGAAACAACAACAATAACAATACTTGGCACCAGAGACTCTTACTTGGAAAAGGAAATGTATCAGAAGCAGGAAGCCCCAAGCAAAAGGAAATAGCTCAAGCACTAATGATCCCAAGCTCTTCTGGAAATCCCAGGCATGAGCTCAGATCAACCAGATAAATGTCCTGGTGTTCATTTAAGGTGTTGTCAGGGGGAGAGAAAGTATATGCTAGTGATTTTGGTGGCATTGTTTTCATTTTCAATAGGATGGTTATAATTTGGAGAATTTGTTCTTTGTTTCTTTTAGGCAACTGCAGATCTCATTTTTATTACACTTTAGCATCCAGTTAGATGAGTGCCTGCATACGTGAATGGGCTATCAATGTCCTGTTTTCAATGTGGGATTTGATTGGGGTTTTTGTTGTTCAGTCACACAGTCGATTCTGACCCTCTGTGACCCTGTGGACCACTGTCCACCAGGCACTTCTGTCTTCCACCATCCTCCTCAACTCACTCAGCTCTGTGCCCATTGCGTCCACAATACCATCTAGCCATCTCATTTTTGGCCACCCCCTTTTTCTTTTGTCCTTCACCTTTCCCAGCATCAAGGCTTTCTCAAGTGAATCTTCTCTTCTCATTTGATGTCCAAAGTACCTTAGCTTCATCTTTAAAATTTTACCTTCTAAGGAGTAGTCAGTGTTGATTTCTTCTAAGATTGACCTATTTGTTCTCCTCGCTGTCCATGGGACTCTCAAAACTCTCCTCCAGCACCACATCTCAAAGGCATCTATTCTTCTGTGCTCAGCTTTCCTAATGGTCCAGCTCTCACAACCATACATTGCTTTGACTATATGAATTTTTCTTTGCAATGTGATGTCTCTACTTTTCATTATGCTCCCCAGGTTTCTCATCGCTTGCCTCCCAAGAATCAGTCGCCTTTTTATTTCATGGCTGCAATCACCATCTGCAGTGAGCTTTGATCCCAAGAAAGTAAAATCTGTCACTGCTTCTACTTCTTCCCCATCTATTTTCCAGGGACTGATAGGGCCTGTTGCCATGATCTTTGTTTTCTTTATATTGAGTCTCAAGCCAGCTTTTTCACTCTCTTCTTTCAACCTAATCAGGAGCTTCTTTAGGTCCTCCTCACTTTCTGCCATGAGGGTGGTATTATCTGCATTTCTCAAATTGTTGATGTTTCTCCCAGCAATTTTGATCCCAAATTGTGATTCCTCCATCCCTGCATTGAACTCAGCACTAATGCCCTAGTTCAGTGATGGTGAATCTTGGTGCTCCAGCTGTTCTGGAACTTCAATTCCCAAAAAACATGATCAGCAGGAGTGCTGACTTGGACTCCTGGTAATTGAAGTACAAGAACACCTGGAATGCCAATGTTCACCATCATTGCTCTAGATATTGTACTTTACTTTTTCCATGCCTGCTGATAGCTTTTATATTTGCAACACTTTGATTCTTCTTTCTTCAGTTTACTTGCTTGTGTTCCAATAGGATGGGTGACAAATGTGGCACGCAAAGCAGAGGTCAGATATTCTGCCCATTAAGACAGTGAAGCTACTAACTGGAGGTATTTTCTCTTCCTTAACAAATTTATTGTTGAGTACATTTGAACAAATTTCTCTGTTGTCATTAAAAAAGGAGGGAGCTTTGCTTGAACACTAGAGGTCAACCAGTAGCTTTATCCATCCATCCCAGATTTATTGTACTCAACAATAAATTTTATAATTCTTCATGTTCATGTTTTTTCCTTCAAAATGAGGACCTATATAAATATGTGCAAATACATTTGGATATTTGGGTAAAATTGGCCCAAAGCCAATTGGCTGCTATTTATGGGACAAATAATTTGGACCAAATAGAAGTAGGTGGTATTTATACCCTTAGTTACTATTTTTCCATGCCTCTGTCTTTGCATCTATTACTTAAAGCATTTTCATCACATTTTATTTATTTACTTATTTATTTATTATTTTTATACCCTACTTATCTAAGAGATTTTCCCAATCTGGGTGGCATTTTAGGTATTTTACAACAGAGTAAAATAAACAAGCAGAGATTTAAAACATTTTAAAGTTAAAAACATTCAAAAATAGATTTAGAAACAGCTATAAGGCACATAAAAAGGGGTACAAAATATTATTTCATACTCAGTTAAAACAAAACAAAAATTTGTAGAGACCATGTTGTAGAACTTGTAGCTAGTAAACTGTAAGAAAGGAAAACAGTAACTACACCACAGAAATGTGGAGAGATTAGTCTTGTGAAACATTACCCTCCCTGTTTTCCACATAAAACCTGTGCCTTGTTTGTTAAACATCACTCTAGAAGCATTTTAAATAGAAAATGATCTGTAGTTACAGTCCGAAGAAAAAGGATGAAAAATGCTATTTGTATGATGGTCAGGGGAAGAAGAGGGGCTATTAACAAAACAATAGGAGCAAGAAAATTTAAACAAGAAGATAAGATGGGTTCCCCCCCCCCCCAAGTGACAGAGGTGGGAAAAGAACTTTACAAATTGAATTATTGGCAAGGGATAATCAAATGAGGCTGCTGATGCTCTGTGTTAGTACATGCAAGATTGCTATTTTCTCAACAGACCAAAAGTGCTTTGAAAGAAAAGAGTTTTAACTCCATCTCAGAGGCTTAACAGAGAAAGACTGAGCCAGCCTAACTTTCATGGGAAGGGGATTCTATCAACTTGATGCTGTTACCATGAAAACCCTGCCTTCCATAGCCAGCAGCCAGGTGTAGTTCTTTGAAAGAGGTAAAATTGACATTCCATATATATTTGATAATATTGCATGTGTAGTCCCTATTTTATCTCCTGAATCAATTACTATCAACATGAAAAAAGCTTTGATGTTTTCAAATCTATGACTATACATCCTACCTCTCCCTGTTTCAAACATTAAACTCAATTAAAAATGTTTGGATTTATTCTCATTGGGGGGAAAAATGCAAGCCAAAATACCTTTACCTTGTTAGGCTCTTCTTCTGTTTTCAGTGCTTGTTGTTTAAAGCGAAGTGTCAGCTATATTTTACTTTATCGTATAAAAAGTTTCAGAATTTAATTAAGGGTCAAGTACCCACAGTAGATAAATGCAACAGCAAAAGCCTATTTCTGATCTCTCTGAAGTCTGCAATCATGAAAATTATTATCATTGAGTAAAACTGGTTTCAGTGATAGAGACTGGGAGATGGAATCGGTGTTAGTCAGCCATAATTTACATAATAATGGGTTCCCAGTTTTCATCAGCACCTTTTGTTTGTACAGTGCTTACTGCTACAGCAAATTGTCAAAATGTCATTCCTCTCCAATCAGCTAGAAAATATCAACAGTAAACAAGGAGCAAGACAAAAATCCTCTGATTAAAAATATGGCAGAAGTGGTAGCAAAAGTGAAAACTCTGGCATTTTTTTTTTTGAGAATTATTGTTCCTGTATCTTCAATAATACAGGTGGATGGCTTCTGAAATGTGTTATTGCTTTTAATAAAGAGCAACCTCCCATTAGCAACGTCACTCGAAACAGGGCTAAAAAAGAACACTCATGGTTTATATGTGTATGTGTGTTTTTGCCAGGCTTTGGCGTTCTCAATTACATCAGTCTATCTTTTAGACTCCATAAAGTAGCTGCTAAAATCATGGGGCAAAAGTTCTGTAAACAGACATCAAAAAAAGCAAAGAAGATTTCTTTGTTTGATTCAAAGCTAATGTTTTGTGTATGGAAGAATTGGATATCTGGCCCAGTAGCTGTTAATGAAAGGAGATAATGCCTCCGGCAACTTCCCCCACTCTGACAAAGTGTTGTGGTTGCATTGATCAGTCTGTTCCTTATCTGTGTCACTTACATATATGTTCATTGATAGCTCTAGTCTTTGCATTAACCAGCAATTTTATTGAATGTTGTCAAGTTGACTCCAACTTACGGTGAACCTTTCCAGTGTTTTTTAGGTAAAGAATATACATAAATACTTCACCATTTCCTTCTTTTCAGGCACCCTGGAACTGTGCAGCTTGCCCATGGCTACATGGGCTGGCCCTTCTCCTAGGAGGCACAGTGGGGAATTGAACTTCCAATGTTACTCTTCAAAGGTATGTGTTTTATAACACATTTGAATAAATATACAGTTGTACCTTGCTTAAAGAGCATAATGTGTTCCACAGGATTGCTCTTTAAGCGAGTTTGCTCTTTAAGAGAAACACCATTGTAAGTCACCAATTGCGACGTCTGGTGGGAGGGATTGTGATCCCCAGTTTATTTGTTAAGTGAGTTTTTGGTTGGTTTTATTTGTTAAGCGAAGTGAACATTCAGAGAAAATTCTGCTCTTTAAGTGAGGCGTACTTTATGCAAGGTTTCACTCTAACTGAATGTCTTTTCTTAAAAGCATGAGTGGCTCATGCTAAATAGCCAGGGAATGAATGAACGAACAAATGAATGAATGTGCATATTTCCAAACATATATTGTCTCTCATGTCTACCTAAACACAGTTCAGAATGTGGAAAATTGGAATTCAAATGTGAAAAGTTGCATATGAGAAGGATAAATATATGGATGTACTAAAGTTGTCCATAACTGAGCAGTGGTAAAATGAGGCTCTGATGTCTGTGTTTGTTTTACTGCTAATCGTTTATTCCAAAACTGGGAGTGCAGATGGCAATGTTTAAACACAAGGAAAAATGTCTTGTCCTTATTCATAAGTAATGCACACATTACTTCTTCCAGACCATGAGTCTATTTCAGATCAATCTTACTGAAGTCACATCTATTATTTTACACAATTCTTACCCAAATAGGGAATTCACCACTTATTGATAACTGCAGAAATGGCTTTTTTATCTGTGTTTATTTTAAGTACTTTATGTTGGCATGTGTGCCCAACATCACTGCCTGTTGATTCTCCATCTCTCCTTCCATTAACACTGTATCCAATCCACTCTACATTCCATAACTCTCTTTTTCTCCAGGCAGGTGTGCTCCTTTTCATGGTCTCATTTGACTCCCTTTCAATGCCCATCCAGATTCACCATGCCCAGTTTTGACACCATATCTTCGTTGTATTGCTCATAGAACTGTGAGAGAGTAAACAGGAGAAGAGAAATAGCAAGGGATATAGCACAGCATAGAGAGGAAGAAACTCATTTTTCATACAACCTTTGTAAGCTGGCAGCCTGTTGAATACCTCAGCAGTATAGCTCCATTGCAACTTTGATGTGGTGCCAGCACAGCGGCATGGCCTGAACTGTGAACAACCCCTTGTAAAAACACAGTGATCCATAGCCATCCATAATCTGCACCATGATTATTGTTAGAATGAAATGACTGGCTGAGAAGGAAGATTAGAATTGTCATTCTAATGTAGTATGAGCTAAGAGGTAGAAGGGCTATTTTTAGCAAAAGAAAGCAAGCCTGAAGAGTTCTTATCCTTCACAACCTAATTGTCTCACAATTGTAAGAGATGTTTCCTTGAACAGCCACTAGAGAGTCAGGTACACATAGTGCCAAAAAGGAGGAAGGGCTATGAAGAAAGAGAAACATCCACATTCATTCCATCACACTGAGTATCACCACACACAATCCTTGTGTTCTCCTACATTGAGACAAAGTAGACTGTAATTATATGATAGGAACAGTGATTGAATCATTCCATTCATCTCTGGACTGTCAGACATCATGCATTACTCCTCTCCCACTCCCCCAAAAACCACCTCAAAACAAACAAAAATATCAGAGAAATTGGGGAACAGATGGGGAAATCCCCGAGACAAAATTTCATGCCATTTGAATTGTTAGAAATTCAAAGTTTTAATTTATGATTTTTCTGTAAGCCACCTAGAGTCAGTTTCGCCTGATTGGGGCGGGATAATAAATCTAAATAAATAAATAAATAAATAAATAAATAAATCCTAAAAATAACAACTAATACAGTACTGGTGTAACATCAGCCTGATTTCTCATGACTTAGCCAATGCCAATACTTAATGCATTCTGATTTTTTGGGGAAAAGCTAGTGTGGAAGGCACTGCTAAATTCCATATAAATAAATAGCATGGTGGGAAATGAACAGCATAGTGAAAAACAAACCGCACAGGATTTGGGATTGTGTGAATCATTGCTAGAATCTTATACACCCATTTTAAGCAGTGGCGTAGCGTGGGGGGGCGGGGGGGGGGCGGATGCCCCAGGCAGCGCCTTTCAGGGGGCGGCAAAATGTCCCCTCCCCACCCTTTTGCTGGCGAGCGCCCCACGTGCGCTTCGCCGCTTGCCACACACCTCCGTCCGCTCGCACCTCCATCCGCTCGCTCGCCCGGCTGGCCGTCGGGGGCTCTCCGCCGCCTGTTGCCCCTGGCAGCGGCTTTCAGGGGGAGGCAAAATGTCCCCTCCCCACCCTTTTGCTGGCGAGGAGGAGAAAAAGGGTTTTTTTTTAGGCGGACAATTCAAGGAGGGGCACGCCCGGTCGCCCGCCCAGCTGGCCGTCGGGGGATCTCCTGGCAGGCGGCCCGCGTGCGTGCAGACGCTGCTCGCCTCCGCCCGCCCAGCCACCCACCCAACTTGCCGTGAGACGGGGCGCTCGTCAGGGGTGGGTGGCGCCATGGCGGGGAGCCCCTGGGGGCTGGCTGGGCAGGAAGAGGTGGGCAGCGTGCGCGCGCACACGGGCCGCCCGCCAGGAGAGCCCCTGACCGACAGCCAGCCCGGCGGGCGGGCCCCTCTTTGAATTGTCCGCCTAAAAAAAACACTTTTTCTCCTCTTCGCCAGCAAAAGGGTGGGGAGGGGACATTTTGCCACCCCCTGAAAGCCGCTGCCAGGGGCAACAGGTGGTGGAGAGCCCCCGACGGCCAGCCGGGCGGGCGAGCGGACGGAGGTGCGAGCGGACGGAGGTGTGTGGTGGGCAAGTGGACGGAGGTGTGTGGCGCGCGCGCGCACCGCTAGTCAGCAGGGGGGCGGCTTCTACCTGGGTCGGGGGAGGGGGCGGCGGCAGCGGCGAGCTGGGGGGCGGCGGCAGCGAGTTTGTTCTTCGCCCCAGGCGGCTGAAGACTGTGCGACGCCACTGATTTTAAGGAAAGGCAGTTCTCAATAGCTCCACACTGAATAGGGACTGCCTTAATATAGAAAAAGCCAAGAAAGCACCAAAACCTCCAAGCCTTTTCTGTCAAATATTTTAAATATCTTCCATTAAAGCTAATTTAATTGTATTTGATGGAATTGTGTTTCTTGCCATTATGATCTGTTATGATATTGGATTTTATGGAAGCTTTTATTGTGCTGTTTATTGTTTTGTATGCCTCACTTATGTAAATGTGGCTTTCAAGTGCATAGACAGGTAAGGAAGTTCTGAACTGTGGAAAGGATCCAGTTAGTAAATGATTTTGTCTGCTTACTTTTTATTGTTGCAGCATTATTTCTACACTAATAGACAGTGAATAGACAGTATGCTTTTGATATATTTTATTAGATGTGGAGTCTAATTGCATATCAATTCTTTCCAAATCATATCGTCAACTGCAGCTCGTATCCAAGAAGGCATCCCCGCCCCCCCCTTGAAGCAAGGAAAATGCCATTGGTGTGAATTTATTTAAGGTGGATCCCAGCTTACCATGAAGTGACCCACACACTATGATCATGGAGCCATCTCCTGCAGCACACATGAAATGAGACATACAGGATTTAACACGGGGACTGCAATGGACTGCCACAGCCCTGAGGATATTATCAAGGTCTGTCTTCACAGCCAGTCCATTTAGCATGACTTCTTCCACCTCCATGACCATTGGAAATCAGGCTTCCTTCTCAGCTCATTTTGCCATTTGGCCCAATATGATAGTTTCCAGCTGCATTTCCTCCACTGAGGGGGACCATCACCCTGCCCAAAGTGGTTTATCTGCCCGTAGCCGTTTGCCCCTTTAGGGAGTCAGGTTAGTTAACTGCTGCCTGACACTTGTAATTGAGTTGCTGGCTGTACGGTCTATTCCATTACCATAGTGGAATGTCAGGCAAATGCACGCACACACACACACCTTTGTTTGGTAGAAGTGTATCTAAGCAACTTCATACTCAAATGGACATTTAAATGTGCATCTACTATTTAAAACAAACAAACACCTTATTCAATATGTTAAAATGTAAAGCAAATGCACCCTAGTCCACAATACACTGAGGTAGTAGAGTTTGTCATTGAAGGCATGCAGGTCTAGAACATATACTGAATGGTAGCCTCTCTAACAAACAAGACCAGAAACCCTTGAGTCCATTCAGAAGCAACTCAGTGCAGTGCTGCCTATTGATTAAACTAAATGATGACACTATAAACAAAAGAGTTCAAGCATCTCAGGTCCTTTCTCCCCTTTACTAAAAATATCATTGCTTGGAAAGAACAGAGGATATCTGCACTGTTTTGTTTCTCAATAAGGGTTAGAACTAGTTGTTTTTTCCTGGGCTTTGTTCAGGCCAATTTTGAAAAGAATAAGGGAGGCTTTCTTGATTGTTTTTCAGCTGCAACCCTTAAACTTCCTCAGGTAGCACCTCCCAGAATTAACCAACACATTTCCTAGCTATAAATCTAAGAGTGTAAGTCCAGAGAGGTACTTACACACTTCTAAGTTACTGACAGAGGAGTGCTAGGGACAGCAGACCTCTGCCTGATATTGAGGTGGCTTCAACCACAACACAAGTTCTTATTGGTTTACTCCAAACCCTACTCCCTCTGTCACTCTGCTTGCAGCATGTGATATGGTTGTCCTCTTGACTTCGAGCCTTGCAGACTTCCTAGGAAGCAGGTCACCTGTTTGAGTCCCAGTAGGTGCGTCATATTGGGAACACATGGGGCCAACCAAGAATGAAGAGAGGCCAACCAATAATGGGTTCAGCAGTCAGGTTGGCATGAGGCCCCTTCTTGCTCTGATGTTGATGTAAGAGCCAGACCATGACTGTCCTTCACACATTGCTGAGGTGCTATGTCAACAACCATCCACCTGTGTTGCTTTGATGATTTTTTTGGTCTCCCTCTGCAGGCCACTGTCTCCCTTTCCCTCCTTCTTGGCATTGGTAATGACTTGCAAGGGGGAAAAAAAGGAGGAGATGTCAGAGAAGCTGGAGGAATCGTGCCCATTAGATTTGTGCTGCTAGAGCTATACAGATTAGGTTTTCGTCTTCAGCTTCCAGAATACTATGTGGGGCATTCTTTGAGAATTATGAGTGTTACAGTCTAATTACCATATTTACTGGTGTATAAGACACATCAGAGAATAAGACCATTATTGCCAAAATAGCCCACTATAGGCCACTATATACAGTACACAATGCACTCAACTTTTTCAGTGTATTTTAAGAGGAAAAAAGTGGGTCTTATATACTAGCAAATAGGGTATGTGAAATACTTCCCCAAAAGGGCTTGTAAATTGATGGTAAGCAAATGAAGGTACAGCATTAGACCAGCAACATACCTATGCAGAACTCAAAAGGATAGAAGATCTGTGTGAAGGAAGGCATTTTTAGCACTAGCAAAGTTCTTCTTCCAACTATTCATGTCCAGTTTAATAAAAGAAAAGAGACACAGATTTCCAATCGAGTCCCTTCCAAACTGCACCTGTTCAAATTTGCTACTAAATTTTAGTAGCAAAGTGGTAAAGTGGTACCTCACTTAAAGAGCATAATGCGTTCCACAGGATTGCTCTTTAAGCGAGTTTGCTCTTTAAGTGAAATACCATTGTAAGTGATCAATTGTGACTTCTGGGGGGGGGGATTGCAAACCCCAATTTAGTTGTTAAGCAAGTTTTTGGTTGGTTTTAGTTGTTAAGCGAGAGAAAATGCTGTTCTGTAAGTGAGTTAGTCTCTAAGCGAGGCGCTCTTTATGCGAGGTTTTACTGTACTCTATGTTGTTACAACTCTGTCAAATGAAATTAACATGTCAGGCATCTTAGGAGGTAGGCACTAGTCCATGGAAACATATGCCTTAATGGATCAGTTAGCCCTTAAGTTGCCACAAGGCTCTTTGTTGCCTTATGTCACACTATAAGCTAGCTCTCTGAAATAAGTGAATAAATTAGATGTCTTTAATGACTACAGTTAGTATCTAAAGGAGGGCATTCTCTTGAAGAAAGTAGAACTTTCATAGAAAACATATTTTTCTCATAAAAAAAATAGGAAATACAGCTAGGAAGGTGAATAGTTAGCAGCTGTCACTATGACCTTTATCTGCATCCATGGTAACTGGCCTAAAGATGGAGATCCATTTTATTATTCTCACACCCACAATGTTAAGCCTACGAATCCTATTGCAGTTTAATGGCTAAAATCAGAAGGCAGATCTGTGTTCATTGGACCAGTGCCGACATCCTCTTAGCTAATGAGTGCTATAAACATTTTCATGCCAGGAAACCAATGCAAGGGGAAATATTATGCCAGTCACCAAACACACACACACACACACTCTCACAAAATGGTCAATGAAGGCAGTTCTGTGCGATCTTTTACAGAAATGATCATTTCCAGGAACACAGCAATGTTGACTTTCAGCTAATTTTTTGGGAGGAAGAATTATAAATTGTAGGTAAAGATGCTGCCCCCTAAATTTCCCCCAAAGAGAGGATAACATCAGTTTTTATATATCATTTTCACTCATGCAGCAATAAGGCAATTTCATTCTTCTTTCTACTTAGATTTTCACCTTGTGTGTGTTATGTGCTGGCAAGTTGGAACCAACTTATGGTAATTCTAATAGATTTTCAAGGAAAGTTAAATATTTAAGGAATAGTTTTACTGACTCCAACCCTCCAACCCTCCAACCCAATGAGTTTCCATGGCCAAGCATTTATTTGAACCCTATTCCACTACTTTCTTTACTACACAACACTGGGTGTCCAGATTTCTACCTACAGAGTAATGAATATCACTTCAGCAAACTGATGCAGCAAGAAAAGAATTTTCTGTTATTCAATTCTGATTTGGCTTTAACCTTTTACATAATTTTTAAAACATGTTTGATGAAAATGAAATATGAGATAGCAGAAGTGTGTTTCAGATCTCCTGATGTTCCTGTTTTTGCTTAGAGGCAGTTGGGTGGTATATGTCGACATGTGAGCAAAACAGTCATATTCAGGTCGAGGCAGGAAGGGTTTTGCTTTGCCTCACTAAACCCCACCCTTCTCCAGAAGCTGGTCAACCCTCTCCTTGCCAATCAAAATCAAAAACTAAGTTTTGCTCCATCTCCAGTGTACAGCCAAAGATCATGCTAGTTTTTGATTCTTTAATAATGACAATGGCAAAGAAGAAAGCATTTAACACTGGCATCAATATTCATACAATATTTTACTCTTAACTGAAAATGCAAGGATATACTTGTTTAGGAGAGCTGCATCTGGACACATGGTTTCATATGTGAAAGTCTCACGGAAATTGATAAAAATACATTGAACTATACAGGACCTTCCTTGGCCACTGCAGTTGATGGCAACCTTTCTAGATTGGCTGGGAACTGCTTCAGAATTTACTGCTGTTATCATATCCACTAAAGTGTGACCTTTTAAAAAACAACAGGAAAAGAATTACTTTTGTAAAACTCACAAAGACCTATAGAAGAGTCAGTGATGGAACAGATAGTAACCATGTCTAATTTAGCACCATCTGTGGACATGTAGAAGGCTGATTCATTTAAAATAGTTTGGCAAACTGTTTGAATGAGATGCTAGAGCTAAAAACACATCATAGCCAACAAACAATTTAGTTGTAGGCATTCTGTCAATGAGTGGATTGTCAATAACTGACAGAATTGGGCAGATGCCACAAGGTAACTTGACAGAGGTTTTGTGTATTTCTGAACCAACTGAAAGCAAGCCAAGGAAATCAAAGTGACCTGCCAATTGGGAATTTCAAAGAATTGCATTTTGCTTAAGCTTTATAGAGGTTAAAAATCTAGAACAGCAGCATTTAGTTCCAAAAATCCCAGGAGTGGTTGACAGCTGGACAATAGCACTCAACTAATGCAGGATGGATTCATTGAAGGGCAGGATCTGGGCAAAGTGGGGTGGCAGAAGAGAAAGCAAGGGGTGCAGAAAGGAAAGAAGGAAACAAGTGGGATCTTATCCTGCAGACTGGAGATGGGGCAGCACTGATGGCACTGAGTTTCATCCCTCATTCCAGGTCAGAGTCATCTGCATGTCTTTGTGGATTTAAGACTGTTGAAGTTGGCAAAGTTTGCTACAAGATACTTTTGTTTATTTATTAGATTTATTAGATTTATATCACTGCCCATGGTGGTCCTATATAAGCCAGCGGGGGGAGGGGGGACTCCTGTCATGGCACCCCACACCCACTGGACCAGCCAAGTCTTCAAGCCTTTCCTGAATGCTGGCAGATCTAATTGTAGGCAGAGATCAGTCAGCAGGAGGTTCCAAAGGGCCGGGGCAGCCACTGAAAAGGCCCTCCATCTAGTGCTAGAGAGGTGTGCCTCTCTAGCAGCTGATACCCTTAGAGAGCCACTCCGCTCTAGTGGAATTGGCTGATGTCCTCAGGGTGATGCGGTCTCTTAAGTAATCTGGCCCGCTACCATGTAGGGCTTTAAAGGTAATGACCAGCATCTTGAATTCCACCCGGAGGCACACCGGTAGCCAATATAGCTCCTACAGCAAGGGTGAGGCATGGTCATAGCAACCACACGCCATCACCATGTGGGCTGCCGCATTCTGCACCAGCTGCTGCCTCCAAATGGCCATCAATGGCAGCCCCATATAAAGCGCGTTTGCTGCCTGAAGAGATGACAAAATGGTCCCTACCTCTCCGAAGACCAATAACTGCAAAAACTGCAGAACCATGCTGGACTATGTTGGATCAACTTACTTTCTTCATTTATTCTCCCATGTTCAGTGGTTCTGTCTGAAGCAGGTCCTTTGGCTCCATCATAAGCCAGGAATGGCATAGCAGGAGAGTGGAGCAATGGTACCTCAGTGAAGGCCTATCACAGAACCACTTCATACTGGAAGAACCATTTTTGTTCCTAACATAGTTACTTGAGCAAAGTTCTTGTCTTGATTTTTTTCTTCCTGTTATTATCAATATTCCTAGATTCGATTCCTCCATTGACCAGACTATCAGGGGATGGGTTCCTGCTGGATGCAACTTGCTTTTACTTCCTTTTGCTTCTGTGCTCTTCTTCTCCAGGTTCAACCAAACCTTTTCATAATTGGGTCTTCCCATCTTTTGGGAGGGCTGCCAAGGGGTCTTTTTTACTCCTTTGGGATACCAGTTGGTGACTGCTTCTGTCTAACACATGTCTGTCATTCGAGAAATGTGTCCAGCCCGGTGCAATTTCCACTTATGATATTTGACAACAGCTGCGTTGATTCTGCTTTGTTTTCTTATCTGGGTGTTGGGGAGGTGGTCATGATCTTTCCATTGTTCTCACTGCTCTTGATAGTTATTCAATCAGAATAACAATCATGGTGGAAGCAGAGAACACCTCCACAACACACCTTTTCCAGTGGCATCTCAGTGAAGAGAAATCTGCTTTCTCAGATGGGCATTTTTTTCCAGAACTATAGAATCAAAGAAAATAAAGTGTTTTAAATAAAAAAAATATTTTCAATCATCCCCTCATTGTTTTCTGTCATCATTAGTCAGATCAACTCTCCCTTATAATATATGAATTTATTATAGTTATAATATATGAAAATCTGTGTAAATGTACAGCAGGGAGGCTGAAGGTCAGGCAATCCATCTTCAGACTTCATTCATAAAGAGTAATATATGAAGTATTCCTGTCTTTTATAGTCATCTCTCTTCTTCATCTTAAAATACTTCAGGATTATATTTTTTTTCCGCTACACAGTTGTTCCTCTGCCAAAAAACTGTATATTTCTCTCATCGAACAATGCCAAAGATCCTTTGAAATAAAAAGCTTGAACTGTTTTGCTAATAAAAGATGCCTGTTTTGGTAACTGTAAAGGTCAGGCAGAAAATAATGCTGGTGCTCCTTATCTTTTAAAATAATGTCATGTTCTATCATTATTGTAACATTTTTGGACAACAAATTGCAGAGGAAACAAAAGAAATGATGTCCTGGCAACTGGACCACGGCTCCATTAAAAAGCGTTAGATTGCAAAAATGGTTATCAGCTCATTAGACCCCCCCCCCCCCAAATGTCACAAAGGACAGTAATATCTGTCTAGGGGCTGGCCCAGATTGCATTAAAATCAAAATCAGAACATGTATTAAATGACAAATGGCAATTTTAAATGGCATCCATCCAAAGTTTTAGCTGGGTGTCTGTTTTGAAGTGGAAATATTCTGCGCTATTTATAATTTGAAGATCATGGTGAAAAGGAGCTTTGAGTATTTTATGAGACATAAGTGCTTCTTTTGGCAGTCATGCTAACTAGTGGCTTATTATTATGAGCACAAACCTTCTCCTATTCCCCCTCCATGACCCCCTGGCTTTCATATTCCCTTATCCACTTATCTGATATAACCACAAAAAGAAGATTGGAAACTTCCATTTTACTCTTTCCTCCTCAAACACGATGCATTGAGCAAGTTGTGAGGTCTACCCATTCCAATATATTTAGGGTTTTTAATCTAGTTAGGGATAAGGTTTCATTCCAAACTCCTTTCTTCTTTGAGGTCACTGAGAATTCAGGGGCTGGCTCTTCCCACCATGTAATCAACTATCTGACAATCACTTTTGCTTTCTTGGTGTGCTTAAACAGCAGGAAATATTTTTTATGTCCTGATATGTCATGGTGGTTAGGACAAAAAAGTAAACCAGCAGCAGAATGTAACAGACAGAGTGAGATATGTTGACTGTAGCCATTTTTTTCTGTCTATACAATAAAACCCCAGCATACGACTGCCCTGGGTTATATTTGACGTGGGATACAAACACAAATTATATTTTAAAAATTATCCCAGTTATGAGCGACTTTAAAATCTAACATGGCAGCCGTTGCCATGTTAGAGATCAAAATGGTGCCTGCCCGCTCTACAGGAAGTTGCTTACTGCTGTGGAGATGGTGTCGGCGTTGGTGGTGTTGGCATTTCTGCCGCTATTTTTTGGGTGTCTACTGCCCTTGCCAGCACTGGGAGACTGTGGGGAGATTTTTCGCTCTGTTTCTTTCTCAGAATGATGACCGTGTGCATTTTCAAGATGTAACACAGCCCAGGGAGGTTGTAGGAAGGCGGGAACTGTGTGAAAAAACTCCCCAGAGTCTCCTGGTGCTGGCAAGGGTGACAGAAGCCCCAAAAACAGTGGCAGAAATGCCGTCATCGGGTCTGCATTTTTGGCTCCAACACTACCCAGTGACCTCAGAGCAAGGTCGTAACAGTGTGGAACTGAGTGGATAAGGTCACTAAAGAGCGTGAAAAAGGTAAGGAGATCACTTTGTCACTTTTATTGGGGTGAGGGACAATCATGTCTGGCATTTTTTGTATTTATTTTTAGTGATTTTCTGTAATTTTAAAAGATTGTTTTTGTTCTGGTTGGTAATTTTAAAAATTTCCAATGCATCCCTACGGGAAAACGTGTTTTGGCTTATACGTTTTTCGGGTTACGAGGGAGGCTTTTGGAATGGCCCAATAAGTTTGGGCACCCCTGTCTTAAGTCCTGTCCAGATGGAGGGATTTGGAGCAGTCTGGTTTGCACTGAAAAGCTTCTCACTTTTAGTGAGATCTATTTTCTCTTTCACTGGAGTGATCTTTCTATCCACGTTGGAAATGTTTATCCCTCCGTAACAAGTGTCCAGACACATCTTTGTTTTTAAAAATTAAAACTGCATTTCAGATGGAGGTAGAGGGGGAGGTACTTTATCTCTCCACCTCTACCCCTCAATTGCTGCTTTCTCTTCTTCCTCTCTGGTGTTTAACTTGCAAACATATGACTCCTACATGACTGGATTCAGTATCAGGCATTGCTTTCAGCAGCAGCAACAACAACCAGTAATTTTGTGAAGGGGATGGGGGAGCAGAGAAACATCTCATTAATCCTGTGATCTGGAAAATGCTAGGTTTGTGTTAGGAATAACTCTGTAGCAATTTGCTGCTGCTCAACTAGGAAGGTAAAACGAAATGGTGCAAAAAAGATGCTGAGACGACAGATATGACAGAGGGAGCAGTGAGTGAGAGAGCAAGGGGGCATAGACAAGCTATTTACCCCTTTTTCTGTCATGGGAGGAGACAGTGTGACATTTTTCCATATGGCTCCAATATGGGCACCTCCTCCCTGGTGGTAACAGCTATGGGATCATCACTCAAGCTCAGGGATGGGGAAAAGATGGAGGAAGAAAAGACGAATAGCAGTAGCAGTAACATTAGCAATAGGGAAGAGATTAACTAACTCTCACTAGGTAGGCAAAGGGCGTGAAGGAGAGATGGGGGGGGGGGATTTGGCAGCCACCCATCCCATAATCTGTGAGCTCTCCATATCTCCCTGCTTTCTTTTGCTACTGGGTCTCCACTAAACATTATGCAGACGTTTCCCCTAGGGAAGTGATGGTTTTTGCATTACATCACTATTCCCACTTTGGGCCATGGTGGCTGAGTGGTTCAGGCATTAAGATTGACGACCGGAAGGTTGACAGGTCAGCAGTTTTAGACCTGAGTGCTGCATGATGGAGTGAATTCCCGTTGTCTGTCCTAGAACCTGCCAACCTAGTGGTTCAAAAGCTAGAAATTACAAGTAGATAAACAGGTACTGCTTCAGTAGGAAAGCTAACAGCATTCTGAGTGCTCCAGCATTTAGTCACGATTGTCACATGGCCATGGAAATGTCTGAAGACGCAGACAGTGCTGGCTCTTTGGCTGCAAATGGAAATGAGCACCCCCTAGAGTTGGACATGTCCTGCTAACTTCCTCTCCTCCACAAGATAGATTCTCTGTCTCTTCCTGTGTCTTTTCTCATTCCTTTCAGTGCCATGGCCCACCAAATATGTCATAGGGTTGTCACTGCCCACGACTCTGTTTTGATATACACTAACCATTCACAAGGACTACAGACCAGGATAATTAGGTGCACTTGCAATCACACCCAAAATCTGAAGCCCTCACACTGTACTAGAAAGGAGTGGGACAGAAAAGGGGCAGGATGTGTGGACGCTGTAATTCAAACCAAACAGCAAATGATGCAAATACATGCCAATTTGGACACACTATAAGTTAGACTTGAGAAAATTCAAACAGTTGGCTTTTGGACCAGGGGATGCATTCACTCCCATAAGCTTGTGTTTTCAGATACAGTCAAACCTCGCATAAAGAGTGCCTCGCTTAAAGAGTAACTCGCTTAAATTTTTTCTCTGAATGTTTGCTTTGCTTAACAAATAAAACCAACCAAAACCTCGCTTAATAAATAAATCGGGGTTCGCAATCCCCCCCCCCCACAATTGGTCATTTACAATGGTGTTTCGCTTAAAGAGCAAACTCGCTTAAAGAGCAATCCTGTGGAACGCATTATGCTCTTTAAGCCAGGTAAAACTATTTTTTACCGTAAGATCAAAAATTCATTCTAAGACGGATTTAGGAACCCAACCAATTGAACATGTTGCATACCTGTTATCTGAAGTACTGTAGTCACTAAATTAAATTCCTTTTTTTAAAATTACAATGTCCCCTCCATGCCAAATAGGTTTTCAAAACAGACAGAAAATACCTGGAAAATATCCAGAAAATATTTCTGAAGCACAATCTCTGTGCAAAAAAGTCAATAAACATAAATTGGACATCAGGAAAAGCAATACACAGAAACTGGTTTCAAACCATTTTGGCCTACCTGGACATTCTACCCAAGACATGAAAGTTGCCATTCTGGAACAGAATCAATGATCCAGAAAGAGAGAGACAGCAGAGACAAAGTACATCCATATGCTGGGCCATCTATCTCAAAGGTTTGAATATTAGTCAAAGGTTTCTGGGATATTATAAAATTTGATACACCACAACTAACAGGTTGATGTCATATATGTTGTATGTTATATGTTGTTATATTATACCACCTTCACAGAAACTACTTCAGTAGAATTCTCATCCACAGCATAGGCTAACTGACAAACCAAAGGATGAACTCACACAATTGTCAATAGATGCTGAAAGTTAAACTCATTAGCAAATGTTTAATGCCAGGTGTTTGTCTTGTAGCATCCCACTATTTTCCATTCAACAGGGCAAATATTCACAATGAATCCAAATAACAATCAGAGATCATCTGCTATTACCGGTTGTAAAAAGCCATATTGATTTGTATACTTATCTGTTATGCTAATCAACCATTCTATGCCTCTGATATGTATCCATTGATGCCATGAAGTCTTGGTCCTTTGTCTGATGAAGTGGACTTGATCCACGAAAGCTAACTTTAAAATACAGCAGTTAGTCTTTGAAGTACCATAACTTTTTTTTGTCTTTTTGCTTTGTTTTATTTACTCTTTGATATACAGGATTTCAACCACTGAATCTGATAAAATGGATGTTTTTGGTCTAATGTGAAATTAATCCTGCTCTTGTTTAGGCATTCGCCAAGAATACACGGGCTATACGTTTGAATAATGACACCAATGAGACAGAACCTGAATAACTGTGTTATGTTGTCATGTGTTATTAAGTTTTATAAGTATGTAAGTTTTTATTTCATATTTGTTCTTTTTGTAATCATATAAAGGAGGGAGACAGAACCTGAGATCTTTATAGTCTGAGGTGTAAGATCTGAAAAGAACACTTTGCATATCTCCCTTAATATTCAAAGAAGTGCAACCATGATGGAGGACCTCAGGCACAGAGAAGATCTAAAGGGTGTCCAACTGCAAAGATCTTCCTACTCAGCTGTTACCATGAAAATCTGGGATTCGAACTGCCAGAAACAAGGATGTTGGGCTATGGTTAACATAGAAAACCCTACTTCTCCTTTCACGTGTATTGAAATGGCGGCCAAAATACAAGTCACTATTTTTCAACAATTTAGCATGACCATAATATTGTAGCAGGTAAATTAATATTTGCTTCTTCTTTCATGCAAAGTCAGTTATGACTTATGGCAACACTTCCCAGGGATTTCTAGGTAGAGAATACATAGAAGTGGTTTACTATTCCCTTCCTCTGGGGGTATCCTGAGACTATCTAGCTTGCTCATGACTAAACAGTGAGGAGTCCAACTCCCAACCTCTGATTCCACAGTTATATACCTAAACCACTGAGCTATCCAGCCAGTGCTCCTTATGAATTACTTGATATATAAACCTAAAACATGTTTATAAAAAGCAGCATGAAACATATATAAGGAAATAAAAGAGATGGGCAAATATTTTAGAGGACTGAAGGAAATAACCAGCAGTTATTGTGTAGCTGGAATATATTGCAATCATTGGTCATATGTGTACACTGAAGTTCACTGTCATGTGATTGCCAGAGGATCTCAATTCAGTACAGAAACTACCATAAGACTAGAGTAAGAGTCCCCTTTAGGAGGCCAAATTTGGGGAGGGGGCATGTTGCTGTATATTGTCCAGGACACATAGAATTTTCCAACTGTTGGACTGTTTGGAACAGGGGTTCTCAACCTATGGCCCACGGGCTGGCTCTGGCCACTGACACCATTCCATCTGGTCCACAGCAACATCCCCAGAAGCGGAAGTGGATGTGCCCACACAAGTGCAAATGTGCCCATCGCCATTATGTCTGGCCCATGGCACGGTCTGAGGGGGAGTTGTCCGGCCTGTGGCATTGTAAGGTTGAGAACCTCTGGTTTTGAAAGTAGAATGAAAAAGATGCTTAAAATAATTATTTCCCAATATATAATATATCCCAAAGGTCACCATACATAGGAAGAATTGCATAACAACAGACATCTTGGAACGTGTTTGCTTTGAGTGGGGGAGAAGACAATTTCCCCTTTGTGTGGCAACTTTTGGGACATCCTATCTTACAAAATAACTGTTTGTTATTGCCTGAAGATAAAGACAGAAGAACAAGATCTGGTGACCATATACATTTATTTTTGCCATGTGACTAATTCTATTTCTCTAAAAAAATATTCTAGATGATGATGATGATGATGATGATGATGATGATGATGATGATGATGATGATGATGATGATAATAATAATAATAATAATAATAATAATAATAATAATAATAATAATAATAATAATAATAATAATAATAATAATAATAATAATTTAGATTTGTATGCCTACTTGCCAGAGCGACTCAGAGTGGCTAACATACCATGGGGCAAAATACATTACAGTACAGTAGTACAATATCAAATATAAATACAACAACATAATATAAATATAACAACATAATGCAATACAATCAATACAGTCAATCAATCTAGCCTAAACATGAAAATACAATACAGTTAGGTGAGTCCTTATCCCTTCCCGGCCAGAGAAGGGTTGGCCCTGGAACAGCTGTGATGGTGGTGGCTTAGGTCTTTGGCCAGCCACGTCCCAGCCATTCTTATCTTGTTCTTAACAGGATTAGAGGGCATCTCCACCACATAGGAAAGTACATACCAATATTTCCATATTTCCTCCAATAGG
The DNA here is from genome assembly GCA_030440675.1 of Furcifer pardalis. NCBI lineage: Eukaryota > Metazoa > Chordata > Lepidosauria > Squamata > Chamaeleonidae > Furcifer > Furcifer pardalis. The sequence continues at coordinate 19,432,035 of CP126895.1, read as the reverse complement.
CTGAACTGAATTCTTTATCACTGTTACTAAAATAAAAAGTAAAGGTCTCCCTTGCTTGAAAGCCAGTTGTATCTGACTCTAGGGGGCCGGTGCTCATCTGTTTGAAGCCAAAGAGCCAGTGCTGTCTGCGTCTCTAGATATTTCTGTGCTCATGGGGCAGCATGACTAGATGAAATAGGTGAAAAATACCACCTATGGAAAAGCTTAATAGAATGTTCCTTAACTTTGGAAGAGATTGAGCTGAGAGGAGCCTTATTCCACAGGGCCTGTCATTTTACATCAGATATGGCCACCCCCAAATTGCTTTCCTCAACCATTTTGGGACCTAATTTACAGTAATAGTGGGATTCAATTAGTATGTCATATAATTTTGCAGCCAACCCCCACTGGATATTTTTTGAAGCTTGGAGCAATGTTTCAAATGCAGTTAATTGTCTAGTGGTTTGTACTTTCACTACCTGAAGGGAATAAAAATGAACAATTGTGAAATATTTGAAACCAGGAAGGTGAGATAGTACTTGCTTCAGTTAACAGTTGCTTCCCAAATTTGGGACAAGATTATACAGATCTCTTAATTGATATAAATCACAGACTTTCCCAATTTAAATTGAACCCATTTGTCAACATCATAAAATATGGGATGGCTAAGAAAAGGGTGAATGGGATGCAGCATAAAATTTATTTTGCCAGTCTTTTCAGATTTTTACTGCATTCCCAAGGAGTCGATTGCTTATTAGTGGTATTATTAGTGTAAATTTTATAGGAATAAATTAAAGCCCTTTCAATTTTTCCAGATCCTGAGATATTTATTTCCAATTGTAGCCATGTGGGAAGTTGGGAGTTAACAAGTATAGTAAAACCTTTCATAAAGAGTGCCTCACTTAGGGACTAACTCGCTTAAAGAGCAGAATTTTCTCTGAATGATCGCCTCACTTAACAACTAAAACCAACCAAAAACTCACTTAACAAATAAATCGGGGTTCACAACCCTCCCTGCCAGAAGTCACAATTAGTCACTTGCAATGGTGTTTTGCTTAAAGAGCAAACTCGCTTAAAGAGCAATCTTGTGGAACACATTATGCTCTTTAAGTGAGAAACCACTGTATACAAAATACTGTATACTGAAAGAGATTTTTAAAAAATGAAAGAAGTAAATATTAAAAAAAGAAAAGAAAAGAAAAGAAAGAAAATTTAGCGTAGGCAGAATTGACATCTTAGCTGTTATGTGACACATTAATGACAGATTCAATTTTTGCCATTGTATGATTTTTTTTGTTTAATTAGATGTAACAGTCGTTTATAGGTATGTCTATAGAAAAAGAAGGGGAGTGCACTAGCTTAAGTGATTATTATTATTATTATTAGTTCAAATTTATATTGCTGCCCACTCGCGGCAATTAAGATGCTGAACTTGACAACTTGAAGGTCGGAGTTCAATTTCAGAGTACTGCACGATGGAGTGAGCTCCTGTCTCTGTCCCAGCTCCTGCCAACCTAGCAGTTTGAAAACAAGAAATTTCAAGTAGATAAATAGATACCACTTTGGTGGGAAGGTAAACAGTGTTCCATGCACTCAGGTGCCTGCCACATGTTCACAGAAACATCTGCAAATGCAGACAGTGCTGGCTCTTTGGCTATAAACAGAGATGAACACTGAATCCTAGAGTTGGATACGACTGGCATTCGAGCAAGGGCAGCCTTTACCTTTACTATAGAGAAGGAACTATAGAGAAGTATTTTCTTACCTCACTGGTTGTGAGAATACCTATTAGGTCAGAAGTTACTATTTGGGAAGACATATAATTTACCAGATTCTTAGAATTGCTAGGGTTAATCTTCAATTCTGAGGCTAGCCCAAACTCTTCAAGAATTTTTAAAACATGTGGAAGAAAACTGTCTGGCTTAGATTATATAATGACAGTGTGTCATCTGCAAATAGGCTTATCACATATTTTTGCCATTCAATAAAAACTCACTGCATATTTGGATCTGTTCTGATGTTTTTGACTATAAACACATTTGGCTGTAAATGCATAATCAATAGGAGAAAGTAGACAAATGTTCTTAGTTCCCCTAATGATATTTGTAGGATCTGAGTCCATATTATTATTATTTCTTGCTGTGACTTTATTTTTATAATACAAGGTATGGAATAGTCTTCAAAAAGGATCCTCCATATCTATAGCTTCAACTCTTTCCAAATGAATACCGTACTACGCTATCAAAAGCTTTAGTGGCACAAAACAATGCAATGGCATGTGTATTGTTTTGATTTTTTTATACTATGATATACCATGTTGAACAGTCTTCTGTCTGTTTAATGAAGCCAAATTAATATTTTTCAATAAATGTGGTGGCAAGTTCCCCCAATCTGTTGGCTAATATACAGTATCTGTGAATAAGTGGATGAGTTTGTTGTTGTTCTTCAGTCGCACAGTCAATTCTGACCCTTTGTGACTCCATGGACTATTGTCCGCCAGGCACCTCTGTCCTCCATCCTCCTCCTCAACCTGCCCCGTTCTGTGTCCATTGTGTCTACAATACCATCTAGCCATCTCATTTTCTGCTGCCCCCTTCTTCTTTTGCCCTCCATCTTTCCCAGCTCAAGTGAATCCTCTCTTCTTATTTGATGTCCAAAGTACTTTAGCTTCATCTTTACTATTTCACCTTCTAAGGAGCAGTCTAAGATCAAGCTATTTGTTCTTGTTCTCAAAAGTTTTGTTCTCAAAACTCATTTCAAAGGCATCTATTCTTCTGTGCTCAGCTTTCCTACATACAAAAATGAGAATAATAAACAATAATAAACATCCAAAAATAACCAAAAATGTTATAAATTTATAAATTCTATAAGTTTATTTAGAGAGGAATACCCAAGTCTCAGCAGCTTTTATATTTTTGGACGCTGAAAAAGCTTTTGATCAAGTTAATTGGAATTTTTTGTTAAAAGTGTTGGTAAAGATGGGTTTTGGTACATATTTTTTTACAGGCAATTAAGGCTATATATCAAGAACAAACAGCACAATTGATAATTAATGGTAGTCTTTCAGAGAAATGTAAGATAGAGAAAGGTACCAGACAGGGATGCCCTTTATCTCCTTTACTGTTTATCCTAACACTGGAAGTGCTGCTTGTTAAAATACGTGCGTGTAAGGAGATAAAAGGTATAAGTATAAGGAATTATGAATATAAACTAAAAGTGTTTGCTGATGACTTGGTTATTACAATTTCACAACCGGATCAATCAATTAAGGAACTTGTAAATATAATTTCAGTTTATGGGAAGATTTCTGGATTTAAAGTCAATAACCAAAAGACTAAAGCGCTTATTTAAAATGTTTCAGGGCAGCAGAAAGAAAATTTGCAGGAGATAACAGGTTTTGAGGTGGTTAAAAAAGTTAAATATTTAGGGGTTCATATAGTGACATCGAATGCAAAGTTATATAAAAATAATTATGTTCCATTAAGGCAAAGGGTACAGAGAGAGTTGGTAAATTGGGAAAAATTAAGGTTATTACTTCTTGGTAGAATAGCTGCTGTGAAAATGAACATTTTACCAAGATTTTTATTTGTTTCAAATGATACCAATATTGAAAAACGAGCTCAACTTAAATGAATGGCAGAAGGGTCTTAACAAGTTCATTTGGGCTGGTAAAAAACCGAGGGTTAAAATGAAAATTGTGCAAGATGCAAGGGAAAGAGGTGGTTTAATAATGCCTAATTTGAAATTATATTATGATGCAACAGCATTAACCCTGATTAGTGATTGGGTTAATATGACGGAGAAGGGTAATCTTAATATTGAAGGGCATGATGTGTTATTTGGATGGCATGCATATCTGGTATATGAGAAAAAGGTTGAGACTATTTTTAAAAGTTCATATATTGAGAAGTGCTCTGTTAAGAGTGTGGAAGAAGTGCCAATACAAACTGAATCAAAAGGTACCTATATGGACAGTACCTAGACATACGATAGGTAATATTAGTGTTTCGCAGAAGCATGATTCAGTTACATATAAAGGATTGTTAGACTGGGATGGTGATACATGGCGACTTAAACCACTTGAAGATTTGAAAAGAGCTGGAATATTACAGACTTGGTTTCAATATGGGCAGTTACAATCCAGATTGAAGGAAGACTTGAAAACAGGTATATCAACAATTGATGAGGAATTAATTGAACAAATTAAGAATCAGGGGCAAGCCCATATTAAAAGGGTATATAAGGTATTAATAGCAATGGACTCGGCCCCTGAATTAGTTAAAGATTGTATGATAAAATGGGCGCAAAATATACAAGAACCAATAATGCTAGAGACGTGGGAAAAGATATGGGTTAGAAATGTAAAATTTACACAAGCTCAAAATTTGAGGGAAAATTTTTATAAAATGTTTTATAGATGGCATTTAGATCTGAACAAGTTGTCAATAATGTATCCTAATTTAAAACCTAAATGTTGGAGGTGTGACTGTGAAGATGCTACGTATTATCATATTTGGTGGATGTGTAAGAAGGTTAAAGTATTTTGGATAAAAATATGGTGGATAATGCAGAAAAAGATTTTTAAGAGGCGAATTAAATTTAGACCACAGTTATTTCTATTGGGGATTACTTCTGAATGTACAGTTGTGGATACAAAATTGTTATTGAACTTAATAACTGCAGCGAGACTACTGATCTCCCAGTATTGGAAAAAGGAAGAATTGTGTACAGTGGAGGAATGGGTACTTAAAATATCAAATCTGGCAGAGATGGCAAAGGTCTCTGCATATTTGAAAGATCAGACAATTGATAAATATTTGTTAGATTGGAGATGCTGGGTTGATTTTATACAGGATAGATATAAAACAGATAAGATCCAGTTAGCTTATGAGTATTAAGAATATTTGAATGATGAGATTGGTATAATGTTTGTTTATTTTGATGTTTCTTAGATGTTAATGGGATTTGGTATGGATTATACCTTGTGTCCAGTTCTGGGAAGTCAAGGGGGAGGGGGAGGGGTAACGGGGGGAGGGGTGGGGGAGGGAGGGGCTGTGGGGGAAAATAGAAAATGTATACTCCTTGTAAAACTCTTTAAATAAAAAAAAAAAACAAAAATAACCAAAAATAACCCAAAGAAACAATGACAGGAATGTCCATTGGGTAACCATTCAGAATTGAATTATACAAATTAAGGAGCAAAACTGATGTGTGGTTTTAAATGATATATACTTTTGAATTGATATATGTTTACATCATATGTAATTGGCTTACACCAGATAAGTCTATGATCTTCAGTGACATTTCATTTCAGTTATCAAATTATACTGGGGTTTGATTACATAAATTTTAAAAATTACTTTAAAATATTATTAATTATAACAGCCTCAAAAATGTTCTCCCCTTTCTTGTTTTTGAGGGCTGTTATTTTATGTTTAACTTTGCTTTACCAAAATAGAATTGGCAAGTAATCTGGAATTTCTGTTGATTTCCAGTAGCTTGTGAAAGATTTTTAAGTGGCAAAATTCAGCAATACGTATGTCCTATGTATTGCTGAATCCCATAGGAATGCAATTCTGGTGCATTGTTTTCTTTGATATAGTTTAGAATTGTCTTTTTAAAAAACTATTTAGCTTCTTTTCTGCCTAGTAAAGCAGGACTCAATGACCACAAGAAAGGCTTCAATGAAGAAATGAGGTGTTGCTTGGAGTGGTGTGTGATCGGAAGGTGTTAGGAATCCAATTTGTGCTCACCTGATATATGCTTCCCATGGATTGGAAACTACTATATAATCCATCCTTGAGTAGGATGTATGACATTTCAAAAAAATAGGGTAGTTGCTCCCTCCAGGTATCCATCAAACTGAATTCACAGATGAGTTGTTGCAGTGAAGTGTGAGGAACTGTCCATTTGAGTCTTTTTACTCTTGTTCACACTGGAAATGGGGACAAAGCAATTAGTATTCCATGCGATTTAGAAGAACCTGTAGCTGAGTGTCAGGAGCTTAAACTGGTTTGTGCTATCAGGTGGGATGGGTCTCAATGGTGATGGGCTTCTTGCATAGTCAATATGTCATTATCTGTTTTATATGGGGCTGTGGTGGCTCAGTGGTTAAGAAGCTCACCTTGTTAGCTATAAGTCTGGCAAGTCAACAGTTCAAGACCTGGGTACTGCATGACAGTTTGAGCGACTGTCTCTGTCCCAGCTCCTGCCAACCTAGCAGTTTGAAAGCAAGAAATTGCAAGAAGATAAATAGGGATGACTTTGGTGGGAAAAGATCTTGGGAAGATGAAAGTAGTCTCATTTGGGCATCCGCTGAGCAGACTTCCTCCAGCAAAAATCCTTTCAACCCAGAATATGTTCTGATGCAAAATTATTATTATTATTATATCTGTTTTATAATGCTCTGGATTTATCACTGGGGATTCAATTCCATTGACTTTGAAAGAAGTCCCTTTTATATCTGGCACCTTAGTTTAAAATAGGAAAATTCCTTGAGTTGACCGGAAAAGAGCGGTAATTTACACACCATTGAAAACCAACCAGACATCCAGATAGTGATGACAGCACAATTTAAAACATGAAATTTAACTTTTACCATTGGGAAAAAAAACAATTTGTGGCATGCTAACTATGGCTTTTATGTAGAGAGTTCCAGGTTGTCACCCAAAGTTTATCAGCAACAAGAGGACAAAATGAGGTGGAATGTAGACAGGACAACAAAATAATTCATTTCATACATCTTTAGCAACACCAGTTCAGTTTGTTAGCCCATTATTTGCAAAAACCTCAAAGAAGAATGGGCCCAGAAGCACTTATATGTGACCTTTAGAAAAAATTCTAATTGGATAAAATTCTTATAGAATTAACACCCACTTATCTTACTTCAGTGTGGGATGGATATGATTGCATCTGGCTTTCTTTTTTCCTTTCCACGCCACGGGAGGTAGTAGCAATGATCCAAAAAATCCCTTTTCTGGCAAGGCACAAATTTCTCTAGGAGGGATTACAGTATATCCGAGAAGAATAAGTGCTTTCTTGTGTCATAGGGTAATTTGAGAATGGTTCTTTCTCCATTATGATTAATAATCAGTTTTGTTGGATGTCCCCATAGGTGAGTTATTCCTTTTTTCTGGAAGAAGCTGGTATATTTTGCAGCATTGCAAACATAAAAGACAAAAACCTTAATACAGTCAAATCTCATATAAAAAGCGTCTCGCTTAAAGACTAACTCGCTTAAAGAGCAGAATTTTCTCTGAATGTTCACTTCGCTTAACAAATAAAACCAAACAAAAACTCGCTTAACAAATAAATCAGGGTTCACAATTCCCCCCCCCCCACACACACACACACAATTGGTCACTTTCAATGGTGTTTCACTTAAAGAGCAAACTCACTTAAAGAGCAATCCTGAGGAACTCATTATGCTTTTTAAGCGAGGTACAACTGTAGTTGTATGTTAGCATTCTGGAACACAATAGGAATCTTGTCTTTAACAGTCACTAAGATGGCATGATTCCTGTATTCCTTTGCAAATCTGACAACTACAAGGTGTCCCAAGAGTTGCCAGACATAGAAAAAAACAAACAAACACATTTTATATTTTACTCTATTAATATATTTCATATATTTTTTATATTTTATACTTTGTAAAACATATTAAGATTTTGTAATGAATGTTATGTCAATAAAGGTAATTTTAGCTACGATTTTCCAATTTCCCTATATATGGTGATTTTTGGGACATCCTGGATATTACCAGGCTTTCCCCTTGCTGGAAGGGAATAAATTCTGTGCATTGAAATATGCAGTTCAGGACATAACTCAGTCCCAAGTTAAAGTAGTTAAACTTTAAAGTAGTTAAAGTAGGGTTAAAACAGTCAAGTTTAGAGTTACACTGAAACATATTGAGTCTTACATTTGCCATAACTTTGTACATTTTTTACTTTATTCATGTCAGATGCACCACCAGCATATAATAGCATACAAAGCTAAAATTAACATATCTAAAGCAAAAAGGAATTAAAAGCACTAGATTACATCCACCCAGTATCGGGCCACATCAACACATTTCCTCTTGCCAACATAAGGTCCTCCTCAGTGCACGTTGAAGGGCATCATGTGCATTGTGTCATATGGGCGATTGTTTGCTCTTCTCCACATTCACACAGGATACCATCTACAGGGAAACCCCACTTTCTCAGATTAACCCTTGATCTTCCTACCCCAACACACAGTCTCTTTAAAGCTTTCCATATAGACCATGGTTGCTTGTGGCAAGGCAGTAGAGAATCATGTGGTTCTGCCCAGTTATCTGGTAACTCTTTGCTTGCCTTCCAAAGTGCTAGGGTGGTCTGTGGGGACTGGTTGTTGGGAGGGGGGGAGAGAAGTTATGAGGAAACGTTGTACATTGTAATTAAATGGTGGTTTGTTACTGAATCCAAAATTCATTACCTCTGCAAAAGATCTACTCCTTGTTTGTTAACATAGACCCCGGTGCTGCGGTGGCTCAGTCGTTAAGAAGCTCATCTTGTTAGCTGGAAGGCCAGCAAGTCAGTAGTTTGAGACCCGGGTACTGCATAACAGTTTGAGTGCCTGACTCTGTCCCAGCTCCTGCCAACCTAGCAGTTTGAAAGCAAGAAATTCAGTGGTGGGATGTCAAAATTTTTACTACCCCACCGTGATGTCATCACAGTGTGGGCAGAGCTAACATCATGACATAGTGGGCGGAGCCAAAGAAAAAAATAAAAATAATAAAAATAAACTAAAATAAAAATAACCACACACACACACACACACACACACACACACACACACACACACACACACACACACACACCTCAACCCACCCACCCACCCACAACACAAGGACAGCAAGGAGGTCGTGCATACATGCCAAGCACTGTAGGCGTGCATGCACACCAAGTGCTTGGTGCACATGCACAGTGGGGGAACCAGTGAAAAGGTAAGCCCCAAAGGTGGTTCCCCCCAAAAGCTGCTACTGGTTCTCCGGGACACTGGGAAAAGTTACTACCGGTTCTGGCGAGCTGGTGAGAACCTGTTACATCCCATCCCTGAAGAAATTGCAAGTAGGTAAATAGGGACCAGTTTGGTAGGAAAACATCTTGGGGCCATGAAAAGAGCCTCATTTGGGCATCCCCTGAGCAGAGTTTCTCCAGCAAAAAATCCAGTCAACCCAGAATAATTACTGACACAAAATTATTACTATAACATGGACCAATCCAGCAGTCTGCAGTTCTGATCTCTTGGATTAGCTGTGATGCCAGTCATAATGAGCATTTGCTCTTCCAAATGTACCACTACATCATGATGTGGTAATTGAACCGGAGACTTCCATGATGCAAAGTCTGTGTTGTACTGCTAAGCCATTGATTGCCCACTAAAGCAACAATCTAGCTTCCACGCATGCTTCTGAGGTGCTTTGTCATAAGCAGGCAAGTGAAAAAGCCATGATCAATTGGTATCTAGAAATCACAACTGGAGACAAGTACCTGCATTACTGCAAGTCTTAGAAAGTATTTTTCTTGGATGTTTCTTTCTGGACTCTTTGATTTTGCAAAACCTGTTGCACCCGGCCAAAGCCCATCTGTGTTTCCTTCCCACAGGGAAATGTTTAAATCAAAACCAAGAGGTGTGAAATAGGAATTGATGGGTGACTAGAAAACTACACATAAAGGTAGTACTGATGATAAAAGGCACTGTACTAAATGAGCATGGGTGTCAAGAAAATATGACAAATTTGCTATTGACTCATGCTAATGGGTGTTTCATACATGGAGCAAGAGAAGCAGTTTTTCCGCTCTATTTGATGCTGGTTAAACTTCACTTGGAGGGCTGCATTCAGTTTAGGGCACCATGCTCCTTTCCAGATATAGACAAATTAGAGGCAATTAAAAGAACATCATCAGAAATGATAAAAGATATTGAGAATAAGACCCAGGAGGAAAGATTAGGAGAAGTAGCCATGCTCAATCTATAGGAAAGAAGGCAAAGGGGAATCATAATGACTTTCCACCAATACAGACAGGGCCATCTCTACAGCCGTGGGGAGCCATTATTCTGATTAGGCAAAAGAATCAAAACCTGAAGCAAAGTGGCTGGTGGAAATTGCAATGCTGACAGTATATTTCTGTAACTATCAGAGAGCTTCCTAGAGTGCTCAGTGGTTTAGGTTTCTTGCTATGGAATCAGAGGTGGGGAGCTCCATTTCCTGCTGTGTCTCCTGAGAGAAAAGCCAAACTGTGTTGCCCTGGGAAAGCTGCACAGTCCCAGGGAGCCCCTAGAGCTGTGATGGTGAACCTTGGCACTCCAGATGTTCCCAAAGCCCAAGCCCCCATGAATCCACATGAATGGGTTTGCTGTGATTCATCCGGCCTGTGCCATGCCACCCTGTTCACTCCTGGACACACCGATATCATTTATCATATCACGTACGGGCGCGATATGATATTGTGTATGGGCACATTTTACTTCCGCTTCCAGGAGTGATGAGGGACCAGATGAATAGCAGCAAACCCGTTCATGTGGATTCACAGGGGCTTGGTTTTCTGGGAATTGAAGTCCAAAAACATCTGGAGTGCCAAGGTTTCCCATTACAGCCGAAGATGAAGGGAATGATAAACTATATCGGTGTTTTCTGTACATAGAAAATCCTTTTCATAGTCACCATAATTCAGAATGCACTTGACAATTATGATTAAATATCAGAGGAAGTGTTGTATTTTCAGAGTCATGAAGCTATGGAGGAAACTGGAGATGTTGAAGGCTGGTGTGAACACCAGCCTATGTAAATTTGGTCACCTCCTGACCTAAACCAATGGCAATATTGTGCCAGTAAACTTCAGCAGAATTTGCTACTAGGAGTTGACATTTTCAGTTTCTGAAGTACACTGAACCATATGACTGGTGTGCAATGGGGTGTACAACCACTGAGTCCCTAACTCCTGGCACTTCTCAGCTAGAGATTTAAACTGGTGTATATACATCAGCAGGCTAAGTAGCGGAATAGGAGGAAGAAAAGAAATGCAATCCCAAAAAGTCTTGAAACACTTAAAAACATACAGGTTTTATTTTGTACAATTTTTCTGCACCTTAGCCTACTAATTCAGATGCTATTGCTAAACATCAGGCCTTTCCCCAAACCCACCACTAATATTTAATGATGTTTTTAGTGATACTTTATCATAAGTAGGTAAGTAAAGACTACACCTACCAACTAAAAGTCAGTCGAGGCTAGCACTTGGCTTATTTATTTAATTTATATTTCAGCTTCTCTTTTGTAGGATCCAGGGCAGATAGGATGGTAATGCAGGTTGGAGAAAGTAGTTTGGAAAACACATAGCTCAGTAGCATTTTGGCATGTGGCAAATCAAATCATGCAGCCAATGAGCAATGTGGAATGGTTTAACTTCCTATTCATATTTTGAACTTTTTAAATATATATTCCTTCCCTGGTCAGACTGTGCTTGTCAAAAATGACAAAAAGAAAGAAAGAAAAAGGAAAAGGGGGAGAAAGCAAAGAAAAGAAATTTGGGAATGATTCCAAGCATTAAATGGTATCATGTAGCTGTTCTTTAGACTGACACATGTACCAGAATTTATAGCAATACATCTTCAATAAGCTGTCAGTAGTAACCCATTGTAACATCTGGTGTAAATATCTCTGTATAAAATTACAGCCTGGCAAAATGAATCCACATCTGTAAGTTATAATCATTATTAGCCAGTAATCAGATATATTGTATACAGTGCTATAAAAATTGCCCAGGTAAGAATTTCTTTTAGGAATTATGAAGACAAATCAAATCAGTTTTTAAATTCTGAATCAACAATACAGTTCAAACGAATGAGATAATAGCAAATGACTTTGAATTTCATTTACATCTCTCTTTCTCTCTCTCTCTCTCACACACACATACACACACAATACAATGCATAGATGCATAGAATAGATGTTATTCTTTTCACCAAATATTTTAAAAATATTTCTAACACATTCACAGAAATGAACTAGAAATGAAGGGACTCCATGAGATCTTGTGTCTCCCTCATCTCCAATCAGCTGCCCTAGTGCTAGCGATAAATTCATCGGCTAAAAGGTTTAAGACAGCAGAGCCTGGCATGCAGTTGTCCATGGGGTCGCAAAGGGTTGAAATCGACTGTGTGACGGAACAACAACAAAAAACAGTTTAAACTTAACTTTCTCTTCCAATAGCTTAACTTATGCTAGGCTTATGACTGATTCTTCAGATTTAAAGGGTTCAAGCAATTTTATTTATTTGATTTATTTATTTTACTTATACCCTGCCCATCTAGGAGGTTTTCCCTGGAGAGCTAACATGCTATCAGCTTCTAATGGTGGAGGTGGCATCTCATATAGTTTAACTCTCCATTAACAGCTTGGTTAACTTTTGCACATGAAATGACAGATGTACCATTTTGTTCTTCACTTCAGGCAGCGCATACCTTGGGGTGGCTCTGAGGTAGAGTTGCCATACGTCACAGTTTTCTGGGATTTTCCCGGATTCAAGCTGTCTTGTCTGGTTCAAAGAAAACCATATAAAAGTCCTGGTTTAAAAAAAAAACCTGTAAAAGTCCCAGTTTCAAAGAAAAATATGTAAAAGTCACGGGAGGGAGGGAGCAAGAAATGCCTATATCTATGGAGGTTTCCTTCTTCACATGACTGCAAAGGGTTAAATGCATAGAGTCACTGCTGTGGTTAGGAAGTGAAGAGTTGTCTCTCACAAAGGCCCTCCTCCAAAATAAGTTCCTTCCTTTTCTCTTTCCGGAGGGAAACAGGGACTCCAAGGGCTACAGTTCACTGAGAGAGTCTGGGAAATGCAGTCATTGCCGCGAGGTCCCTAACGCTGCGGATTTCAAAGACTGGACACAACGATTTTTTTTTTACAAGGCACCAATTCTTTTTGCCAAAAATGTGAGCAACCCGGGGTTTGTCTCCCTGCAGCTGCAGCAGAACTGTGGGACAGGTGGGGCGTGCCATAAGAGATGATGATGATGATGTTTCGATGTATATACCGCCCTACTCGGTAAAACCGACTCAGAAAGCAGGCAGGGAAGAGTGAGGGCAGACTGGGAGGAATAGGGGCAGGCACCATGGGAGGGGCAGCGAGCCTAGATGGGGGAGGCGGTTTGGCAGGAAAAAATTATGTCCCGGTTTGGCAGGAAAAATTATGGCAACCCTACTCTGAGGGCAGGACTAGTCATACATATTGTTCCTATTTAACATCATCCTTTTGGAGCAACAGGAATCAGCCTCTTCAGTCCCCCTGCGGCTGTGACAGGTAAAGAGTCAAATTATTATTCTAGAATGATCTAGCTAGCCAAAGAATGACAGGACTATGAAAATAGGAAGCAATTCTTCTCAATTGAGGCTGATTATCCCTGTTTATTTTAGTTTGCCTTTCAAAAAAAGGTTACCAGCTTGAGAATCATCCCTGCCTTCCCATAGCAAACAATAGCTTCAGTTTTATTTGGAAACTGCCTGAAGATTGGCTCACATTTTTGACTAATAGCTAAGATATTCGGAAAATGAAATGGAAGGGGAGGGGGGAGATGAAGGTTTAAAAATGGACTGCAATACAAACACAAAAAGGCTCCACATGCATTTTAAAATGTGGCTTTAATATGTATGTGCAGCAGCTGGACCCACACAATGGACCCTAACGGCTCCTTCAGGTTTCTTTCATACTGTATTATTCCCCCGTCAGCGACAGTACGAAAAACATTTTAAGGAGGGGTGGGGTGGGTGGGAGGGAAAGAAACCTCCTCATATTTCCTTCCAACAGCTGCACAAGGCAACAATGACACAGGCAATTTCATCACACAAGAATCCCAAGGAAAATGCGGAGTCCTTTGATTGAAGGGCTTTGAACAAGAGAGAAAATAGCCAATACAGTAGCAAAGCCAACACAGTCCCTTCTGTGGCCCATTGCAAGTGGTGGGCTCCTTCTTCACAAGACCAAACTGCTGCAAATCTTTCTCAAAACACTGGCTGAGCAGTGGCTTACAAGACTGTGATTTGAGATTGCCACTAACTTCCATGCAACCTGTTGTCACTGTTTTTTTTTAAACCACACACAAAACATAAGGTTGAAAAAGAAAGGAGAGGGGAAGCATCCAACCAAATGCATAATGAATTCAAAGTCTAAATATTATGTGGTCCACTTCTTAACAATTTTTAATAAAATATAACAAGAATATAATCAAAGTACAGTAATACCTTGGATAACGCTAAAACCTGGTTCCACAAGTCTTGGCGTTATCCGATTTTTAGTGTTCTCCGATGCATGTTAAAATCCTATGGGATGGATTGGATAACGTTAAAGCTCCATAGAGATACATCGTAACTGCACAGGCTTTAGCGGTTGTTATCCCATCCATCCCATAGGACCTTAACGTTATTTGATCCAATTCTCCTCCCCAGATACTTAACGTTATGTGATTTTAGCGTTATCCGAGGTAAACGTTATCCGAGGTATTACTATAATACACTTTTACCTTTGTGAGCTTCTACAACCTGTTTCTTAAGATAATATTTAAAAAAATGTGAAAAGACACATTCAAGGTAGGGTATGTATAAATTAGGCTCCCCTCTTAAAATAGAACAGCAGAAGGTACGTGTGTGCCAGTATGGAGGTTCTTTTTAAGTTTTCTATTTTTGTATTAGTTTAAAAGGAAAAGCAGCTTTTGTTACTCACTCTTTATAGCAGGTGTGGTAGTGTATTTTTATTTTTCTATTCTAGTATTAGTACCGAGGCACAAAAAGCTAGCATAAGATATTACCTTGAGGGTCATTTCACACTTTCCTTAGTAGTGTGCACCCACGTGCATATGTATGCATGCACACACACATGGTATTATAGCAGTGATGGGTTGTTAAAATCTTCGCTACCCCACCGTGACATCATCGACGTCGTGGGTGTAGCCGGCATCATGACATCATGATGTTGTGGGCGGAGCAAATTTTAAAAAAAAGTCTGCGCATGCATCAAACCTTGCATTTATCCCTGTTAAATTTCATTCTTTTGTTTTCAGCCCAGTGTTCAAGCCTATCAAGTTCTTTTTGAGTTCTGTTCCTTGTATTCCATCCATTCTTCTACTTTCTTCCTCCACTTTTTGTAGGAGAAAATTATCAATGACACAAGCCAGGAATTCCTTGGAAGGATCATATATGGTAGATAGCAGGTTAATTGACATGTCCCATTAATACTATGACATGTATCTTTTACATTCATCCAAATTGTTTTTCAAAGGTTTTATCCACATCTTCTTCTTGATCGGACACTTGGCAGTCAATTCCAACTATCATGTTCCTTTTGCTTCCCCCTTTCCCATTAAGAATCAGTTATCCCTATCTTCTTCAGGTGCCATATCCATTCCGGATATTGGCTATCATCATGGCAATGGTTTTTCTGTTCTTAATTTCTCAGAACAGTTCTTCTGAGGACATGCCACACCAGTCTCTCAGGTTTTTCAGCCATGAAATCCATCTACGTCCAGGGCCTCTCTTCCCAGGGATCTTTCCTTGAAGAGCGATTTGGAGTATTCCATATTTTATGTAATTCCTCATGATTTGGCCAAGGTATTGGAGCTTTCTTTGCTTAATGGTCTTAAAGAGTTCTTGTTCTTTATCCATTTGGCGTAATACTTCTATGTTAATCACATGGTCAACCCATGATATCCTTAGCAGTTGTCTGTAGATCCACATTTCAAAAGCTTAAATCCTCTTTTCTGATGCTTTAGCCAATGTCCAAGCTTCAACTCCATATAGCAACATTGGGAATATGTAACATCTCACTATTTGGATCTTTGTAGCAGGAGTTAGATCTATACTGCATAACAAATGTCACATTTTTATGAAGGTGGATTTTGCTTTTTCTATTTATATTTTAATCTCTACCTCATGATTCCAATTTTCATTTTAAAAAATCCCCAAATATACAATTTTATCTACTCTTTTGATTTCTTGTCTTCCTGCCATTAGCTTGCCGTGAGTTGGTGTTCAGCTTATAACCAGATAGTTTGTCTTCTTGGTGTTGCGATCCAAACCATAACCATATTCTGTGCTTGGATCTCTAACTTGATCCATCGTCAACTGAAGATTTGCAAGGTTTGTGGCCAACAACACTGTGTCATCATGTTATCCCTATGATTAAGAAGGTTGCCTTGTTAGCTGGAAGGCCAGCAAGTTGGCAGTTTGAGACCTGGTTACTGCATGATGGATAGAGTGCTGTCTCATGCAACAATCCTTTCAACCCACAATAATTTCTGACACAGAATTGTTATTATCCCTATACAGTCATGTTTACTCTCTTGAACTAAGATTTCCAATTATTTTTGTTTATTTCCCATACTCCTTGCATTTATATATAGACATCATACTTATTTAACAACCCCCTTTTGCTTTACTGTTACATGCTCATTTATTATTAATATATTTCAAACTTCTTTATTACCATTCAGATAATTGAAAAGCATACTTTACTTTCCAATTCTTTTCTTTCATTAATCTTGCTTCTGTTAAAAAATTAGAAATCAATTCTTTTGTTGTCCATTGCCATTGATCATTATCAAATGTAGATAATGCTGGTTGCTGACCATAATAAATAAATACATTCATTCATATCAAATATAGATAAAAGGGCTATTTTAGGAGATATTTCTATATTTAACTTTAACATTTCATTCATTTCCTTAAAGACCAACTCGCAAAATCTCAAAATAATTTCACAATCCCACAACATATGAATATAAATAGCTACATCTTGACAGTATCTCCAACAGAAGTTAGACTATTTAGAATTCATACCATTCAATTTCACTGGCATTAAATACCACCTCCAGATTCGTTTATACACATTTTCCTTTATTATTGCAGACATACTTTTAAATATTCTTCCATACCTCAGTACTTATTTTCCCTTTCAAATCTAACTCTCCTAATCCTTTAAATGTGTCCTGTTGGTCCTCTGTTTCTTTCAAAATATTATAAATTCCTTGTGTCATCCCTTTCATTCTGCTATTTTCATCTTCTTTCCCCTCTTCCTTATTACAATTTCTTCAAATGGAAGGCTTGCTTGAAGGGAGATCGCTCCCAGCAAAATCATCCTTTTCCAGCACAACCAGACACAGCTCTTGCTCATCTTCTGAACACACCCCAAGAGTAAAACAGCTACAAAAAGATCTGAAAAGGAGAGACATAACTGTAAGATGCAATTAAAACAGCAAGATTTCTGTGTGTGAGATCCCCTGCCCCAACAAATCTTATGGCAGATATTGTATGACATTTTATTTTATTTTTTAGTATATTTAATAATTTTACATACAAAATAAACCAATATATACAAACATAACAACACATTATAATACAAACTATGTGACCTCTACCCCCTTTGGGACCTTGAACATAACTATTCTATATATCCTTTTACAAGCATTTTGACTTTCCTTTTTGCCAAGACCTATTCAATAAAATTTCTCCACACAGCATCGAATTTTAAATCTCACTGCTGTAACTAAGTTAGAAACTAGTTCTTTCCTTGCCCATTTCCTTGTTATTTGATTCTCTTTTTGCTCGCTATCTTCAAATAACCATTTCATTTCTTCTCCTTCATCTCCTTTAGTTACCATGCCTCATTTCTCTCCAAAAAGACATTGTTTAATGTGTTGGCATATGATCTTTCTCCTTCAACAGAACATACAGTCAAAGTACTTTTAAAAATCTCCCCATATATTTTGAAATCTATTCACCTTTGACAATCATTTCCCCCCTTCATTCTCACATTTCACCCTGCCATTAGTAATTATATTCCAAATTTCTTTATACAATTCAATAAGCTGAAACTCAAATCTTACTGTCCAATTTTTTACTGCAATTAATTTTGCAGCAATTATGAAATTTGTAATTAATCCCTTTTCTTGCTATTTCAGTTGGACATCTCCAAAACTGGATAATATATTTTTTTGGACAAATATCAAGTAAAATCTAATTCTTTTCATTAAAAAACATTTCCCATCTTTTCTGAATATACTCACATACCCACCATAAATGGCAATAGCTACCCAAATTCTTGATTATACCTCGAACATATTATAGAATAGTTTGAATTTATTTTTCTGGTGTTAAATGCTATCTCCATATTATTTCATAACAATTCTCTTTAGTACATACAGCCATATTCTTTAGAATTATTTTTCCATAAACTTATTCATGCCTCCTTAGTTATATCCCTACTTAAACCCATTTCTCAACTTATTCTCAAACTCTGTTGTTGACCCTCTACCTGTACCAATAAACTATACATTTTACTTTTTAACCCTTTCCTTTTCTTATTACTTTCATCCATATCCCTCTGCAATTTAGTTCTTCAAACTTTGTCAGCTTTCAATATTTTCCATATTTTTACTCAAGTTTTAATCCATATATCCTATTCAATCACATTGTACCATTTTATCTTTTCTCCTCCTCCTAATATATTCTTTATTTGACCTCCATTAGATACTTTGTTCAACCAATCTTTCAGTCTCATAGTCTTTTTATCTTTCCAATTTATTTGCTACTCTATTTTTATATTCTCTGGAAATTTTTCCGTCTGGGTTAATGTGGAATTTGTTGGGTTAAATATTGTCTTATATTTACTCCAGATTTGCAGCATATTTTTAAACAAGGTGCTAAAATTTATATCTCATATTATCTTTTTAATATCTTGCTTTATATAATTCAGTTTTATATAATTCTATACTTCCCCATTTTAACCCATTCAATTTTTTATACTATTAGGAATATTTCCTATTTGGTTAGCAACATTATCTGTAATATTGGAAAAGATGCAATTAAAAAATGTTTAACTTAGTGTTAAAAAGTCCAAGTGAGAGGCCAAGCGGGGCTCTGCAGTAGGATGTTCCACATTGTTCGAATTTATTTTTATAACAGAGAAAATTCTCAATTGTGTTTCTATCAATTGATAATTGATTCCACATATGGAGACAGTTGAAACAAAAAGCTGTTTGTGCTCAGTTGATATTTATGCAGACACGGTGGCTTCAGAGCCTAAAGCAAGCATCATTCTGTGCAAATGCAGGTCATGGAAAAATCGAACACACATAACACTGTTCTAATGCCTACTCATATAATTCTTCTAAATTTTCTAAAGCACACTGCATGTTTTTTTAACATTACACATCCACACAGAAACACCTATCAGTAATAATAATTTCGTGTCAGAGATTACTCTGGGTTGAAATGATTTTTTGCTGGAGAAACTCCATTCAGGAGAATGAGGCTCCTTTCATGTCCCCAAGTGGAGCCCATGGGTCTCGAAACCCCACCTTCCAGTCTCCAGCTCAGCATCTTAACCACCAAGCCACCGAGGGAGCTTACTACCTATCAGTTACATTCGTCTTCTTCTTGTGCCATATCTAATTCCAAATATTAGTGATCCTCATGACAATCAGCCATGAAGACTGTCCTGCAAATATAATGCAGTGGCCTTTCATCTGCCTTCCACATCACAGCGTGACACCAGTACCACTGATCCAGCTCCATGAGTCACTTTCTGGTCCCAAGCTCTTTTGGCATGCAAAGTCCTCCTCAACCCCAGGCCAGGATTGATGAAACTACTGCCCTTCATCAAAATGGATTCAAGTAGGATTTAATCCACTTGGGGACCATCACCCTTGCCTGTGGACTTTGCCAAAGCCACTAGTCCTGATGGTTGTCAGGTTAGTTAACTGCTGCCTGATGCTCAGTGTTGA
This sequence comes from Furcifer pardalis, assembly GCA_030440675.1. Taxonomy (NCBI): domain Eukaryota; kingdom Metazoa; phylum Chordata; class Lepidosauria; order Squamata; family Chamaeleonidae; genus Furcifer; species Furcifer pardalis. Next base: position 19,412,262 of record CP126895.1, on the reverse strand, counting down.
GTCACAGGCAGTATGGTCTACTCTATTACCATAGCAGGATAACCTGGCCAGACTTGCATTAGTTACATACACATGCATATTTAAAAGAGTGGCATATATTTTGGTTCAGACATTGGCTGGACTGCCTTTTAGTTAGCATGCTGTTTTCCTACTGGGCAAAATGGTTCTTCAGGTTTTCTTCAGATCTCCACTCTGAACATGTGAAAGTCTAAGTGACGTCTGGATGGGTGAGAGTTGACGTGGAATGTATGACTTGTGCATAGAACTCTTAAAATGCTATACATTATGAACATGGCTAGAGCCAGGCATTCTAGAGAGTGAAGTCAGAAAGGCCCTAAAAAACACTGCAAACAACAAAGCCAGTGGAGTTGATGGTATCCAAGTTGAACTTTTCAAAGCCCTGCAAGATGATGGAATCAAATTATTGCATTCTATATGCCAGCAGATTTGGAAAACACAACAATGGCCACAGGATTGGAAAAGATCTGTATACGTTCCACTCCCCCAAAAGGGTAATGCCAAAGAATGTTCAAATTATCGAACAATTGCGGTTATCCCTCACGCTAGCAAGGTGATGCTCAAGATAATACAGGATAGACTGCAACAGTATGTGGAGAGAGAATTACCAGAGGTGCAGGCGGGTTTCAGAAGAGGCAGGGGGACTAGAGACCACATCGCCAACATAAGATGGATCATGGAAAAAACAAAGGAATATCAGAAACAAGTCTACTTCTGTTTCATTGATTACACTAAGGCTTTTGACTGTGTCGACCACAACAAAATGTGGCAAGTAATTAAAGAGATGGGAATACCGGAACACCTTATAGGCCTCATGAGAAATCTGTACATGAATCAAGAGGCATCAGTTAGGACAGAAAATGGAATGACGGAGTGGTTTGGAATAGGAAAAGGAGTAAGACAAGGCTGCATTTTGTCACCCTGCTTATTCAACTTATACACAGAACACATAATGCGCAATGCAGGGATGGAGGAATCACAATTTGGGATCAAAATTGCTGGAAGAAACATCAACAATTTGAGATATGCAGATGATACCACCCTCATGGCAGAAAGTGAGGAGGACCTAAAGAAGCTCCTGATTAGGTTGAAAGAAGAAAGTGCAAAAGCTGGAAAATAGATGGGGAAGAAGTAGAAGCAGTGACAGATTTTACTTTCCTAGGATCAAAGCTCACTGCAGATGGTGATTGTAGCCATGAACTAAAAAGGCGACTGATTCTTGGGAGGCAAGCAATGAGAAACCTGGGGAGCATAGTGAAAAGTAGAGACATCACATTCAAAACAAAAATTCGCATAGTCAAAGCAATGGTATTCCCTGTGGCAATGTATGGTTGTGAGAGCTGGACCATTAGGAAAGCTGAATGCAGAAGAATAGACACCTTTGAGATGTGGTGTTGGAGGAGAGTTTTGAGAGTCCACTGGACAGCGAGGAGAACAAATAGGTCAATCCTAGAAGAAATCAACCCTGACTGCTCCTTAGAAGGTCAAATAATAAAGATGAAGCTAAAGTACTTTGGACATCAAATGAGAAGAGAGGATTCACTTGAGAAAGCCTTGATGCTTGGAAGGGTGGAGGGCAAAAGAAGAAGGGGATGGCCCAAGATGAGATGGCTAGATGGCATTGTAGAGACAGTGGGCACAGAGCTGAGTGAGTTGAGGGGGATGGTGGAGGACAGGAGTGCCTGGCGGACAGTGGTCCATGGGGTCGCAGAGGGTCGGAATCGACTGTGCGACTGAACAACAAAAGAGTGTCTGAGAGAGTGTGGAAGTCAAGGAGAAGATGAGGTAGGGCAGGAAAAAGCATGCAAATTGTCATAGGTACAGATACCACCAAAAGGGAAATGGGAGGGGGCATAAGAGGAGAGTCAAAAGAAATAATAAGAAGAAAAGAGACAGAGCAAAAAAGGAGACAGAGGAAAGAACACACAACAGACAGAAGGAGACATTGGGGAGACAGGAAAGAAATTGTCATTTGTGGCTGGCTGGCTGGCTGGCTGGCAGGCTGGAGAGGGCGAGAAAGTAAAATAACGAACACCTTTTAAGCAGCATCAGACAATTCTGGCCATCCATTTAGAAACTGGAATGAGTTGTTGCTGCATTTTTTCTGAAGGGCTACTATATCTGATCTTAGCATCTGATTTCTTGTGTTTCTAGAGAGGGTTTTCAACCTTTTCAAGCTGTGGGCCGGGTCACACTCCCTCAGACAGCTGAGTGGGCCGGACTGGTGGTTCCCCCTCCCCACTGTAAATGTTGCCGTAAAAAGCATCCGTGACTGTTGTAAATGCATTTGCAACAGTCACAAGCACGTTTATGACAGCCATAAATGTGGACACGGCTGTTTCCTTCACTTCTGCTGTTTCTGACATCAGTGGCAGCGAGGGCAGCAGGCCACATAAAATGGCAACATGGGCTGGATCTGGCCCATGGGCTGCAGGTTCTAGAGCTTGAAAATGACAGTAACCACATTGGCTGGGTGATTCTGGGAGTTTAATGGGTGACCTTGGATTAGTTACTCTCACAATATGACCTACCTAGCAGGATTGCTGTTGTGAAGACAAATTCAATGTACAGTACATGGCTCTGTAATGAAATTACTTTGCGCTGGTTGAATACATCAGTCTATTCCTTTTTTTCCCCCTTTTACAGTTCTGGGGGAAAAGCAAAATAAAATCAGGAGTTATTTTCCAGAGGAACAGCATCAAAAAACACAACAACACCCAAAAGCTTGTTCATATTTATTTTTAAGGAAGGAAGTAAAATGGAATTGAGACACTGCCTAAGTATGACCTACAAAAACAAATCTGGATCACATGGCTTGGGACTCAATAAAGCATTTCTTTTTTTAAAAAAAAACACACATAGTTTACCTCCCAAGGAGTAAGTGTCTATAAATTGTTTCCTTTATCTCATTCCACTTTCAAATGCCCTCCTTACTTCCATATTTAGAACCAGGAGTTTTATAAATGTATTTTCATTTCCTGAAATGTTACGTTCTGCACCTTAGAGTTAATCCCAACACCATAAAAAAGGTGGCCAGACTGACTCACCTTGCCCTTGTAGTCCTGCTGGAATTCACATTGGCTCTCATTTAGCAAAACAGGGGACACACAGGTGAAGTAAGTTTTAGCAAGGTTATTCAGGTAAAGGGCAATCAGCTTCTCTTGCACTCTTTGTTTATTAATAGATATTTTAAACCAGCCTGTTCGACCTTGCATTCTTATTTGAAGTATTGGGAAGAGTATAACTCTAGCAAAGGCTGGAGTGGGACCAATTACAGAAACACCTAGTCAAAGCAAGTTATTATTTGAATGCCTTCCCCTTCATTGAGGGATTCTGGGTAATCTGGAAAAGGGAGGTTTCCAAAGTTTGTCAATATGTCACCAGGACGAGAGCAACATCCAGTTCTCAGAACCCATAATCGCACCTTCACACCATTAACAGGCTTATTTGGAGAACACTGGCATTGTGATGTCAAGGTACAATCTTGATCATGTCTTTTATCACATACCCATGAGCTTGCTAGTCCCTTTGACCAGTATACAGTAAAACCTCGGTTTACAATCTAGGTCCGTTCTGACAGCCTTCATCGTAAAAAAAAAGGTAAATCAAAGCATCTTTCCCAATAGGAATACGTTGAAAATTTAAAAATTGTCCTGAACCTCCAAAAAATAATACAAAAAAAATAGAAAAAATAATCGAAAAAATTCAAAAACAAAAAGCAGAAAACACAGTAAAACAGAATGGAAGAAGAGGCTAAGCTTCTTACCTTTCCCACTGATTGAGAAATCCACTACCAGCACCACATTCCTGTGCTCTCTACAGCACTGATTTTTCCCCAAGATATAGTCATCACATTTCCATCAGCACCATCTATTGGCCAGCCCTGGTAACTGCAGGAAAAATATCCAACCTACAGCTGATTGGGGCCAGGGGAAATTCTAGCACTTCCTGGTAGCAAGAGCTCCTACCAGAGCCAAAAAGCATTGAACAATTTCAAAACCAGACCACAAATGTTCTAAACAACTTCCCATCACAGTGGTAAGTACTGAATTACAACTTGGTGGGGGTGGGTACCATTTTAGAGTTTAAAATGGCACTAGTGATCAATTCTTGGGTGTAAGGCAAAAAATCAACATACACTGGGACGTTATTTTAAAGGAATTTGCCATCGTAAACCACGGCAAACATAATCCAGGACAGTCGTAAACTGGGGTTTTCACTGTACATGTATTATGGTGACCACTGTTGCATCAACAAAAAGAAATATACTTTTGCATCAAATTGGCTTATTTTAATTAAAGGCAATAACTACAAAGGGAACTAGAAACCAAATTGCCAACACTCACTGGATCATGGAGAAAGTAAGGGAGTACCAGAAAAACATCTACTTCTGTTTCAGTGACTACACCAAGCCTTTGATTGCATGGATCACAACAAATTGTGCCAAGTGGGAGTACCAGATCCCCTCACCTGTCTTCTGTGAAACCTGTATGCAGGACAAGTGACAGTTATGAATGGATACAGAGCAACTGATTGGTTTAGAATAGAAAAAGGAGTACATCAAGGCTGTATGTTGTCACCCTGCTTATTTAACTTATATGCAGAGTACATCATGCGTAATGCAGGGATGGATGAAGCATGAGCCAGAATTAAGATTGCTGGGAGAAATATCAACATCCTGAGATATGCAGATGATACTACCCTAATGGCAGAAAGTGAAGAAGATCTAAAGAGCCTCTTGATAAGGGTGAAAGAAGAGACTGCAAATGATGGCTTCAAACTCAACATTTAAAAAACAAACAAACCTAAGATCATAGCATTCAGCCCCATCACTCTCTGGCTAATAGAACTGGAAGAAATGGAAGTTTTTATCTTCTTGGGATCTAAGATCACTGCATATGGTGACTGCAGCCATGAAATAAAAATACACTTTCTTCTTGGGAGGCAAGCTATGGCAAAACTAGGCAGCATGTAAGTAGCTTCAACACAGCAGTTGACTATGCATACTTACTCTAATTATAAGTTCTAATATAACAGGTACAGTTCTGATTGTAGTGAGAAAATATCTGCTTATTATATGAATGAGAAATGAGCATTTTGTAGAGGCTACTGATTTTGCTTTTATATATCTGTCAGGACTGGAACTTCTGTTGCATAAAACTGTGCATGGAATAACTGGCTTCACAGAAGACAGAAGAAGAACAATCAAGTCAAAATTAAACACTTCTTATTCCTCACTGTTTCCACTTTATGCTCATGTTATAGTGGCAAAGTAATGAATAATTACTCAACACTGAACAACAACACTGAATTTACTGGATCTTACAGTGAATCTGTTCTACTCAAATCCTAAGAACTTAATTATGTTTAACTTTGGCTGGACTAAGTCTATACTTATACCTCTATCTTAGATTATGTTTCAGTTTATCTGCCTATATTCAGTTTATCTGTCTTGAGGCATCAATTCAGAGCTTCTCATGTGCCTTACAATGAGATGCAAAGGAGGGGAAAGAGTTAGATATCATCTGCATATTTATCATACTAAACTCCAAATGCTTGACTGACAACATGCCATTTCAAGTAAATGTTAAACAGCATGAGGGATAGGATATGCCCTGTGGGACAGCCCCACAGGCTAAAAAATAAGAGCCAGACAGGAGCTTGTTAACATCATGCTTTCCAGGAAGGACAAAAGCCACTGTAACAAGCCCTGTCCTGGCAAACCTGTCTAACAGTGTGCTGTTGATGGTTAATAAAAGTCCAGCTAATGAGAGATTCACTCCTCCTGTCTAGTTCACGACAAATGTCAAACATTAAGGTGATCAAGGCTGTCTTGAGGCCTAATTTCAGACTAAGGAAGATCTGACTTGATTTTCCCAACTTAATGTCCTTTAATATCATCATACTATAGATATTTTGGTGCAATTTATCTGATTTATATATCTTTGAGCATAGTTAACAAAATAAAATGTGTATAAGAAATTGGTAAGAAATTCTCCAACAGGGAGGAAAGCCCAATAAGCCTCCCGACTACCTTAAGGTACCAATCAAATGAGAACAATGTATGAATGCAGTCGACCAATGGGGTTGTACTGCATACTATAGAATGGAGTGGAATAGCCCATGGTTTCACAGATCCAGTGGTGGACCCATCTGCCAGAACTGGTAGCAGAAATTCTGGCCAGCCCTGCCCATCCAAGTTTTGAAATTCTGGCTGGCCACACCCACCATACCACTCCCACAGAGTAGGTAGTAAAAAGTTTTTTGAGGCCCTCCACTGGGCAGACATGACTAGATCACCTACCTAGTCAAATGGCCCACAGAGTAGGGCATGCCCACAAAGTAGGCCACACCCGCAAAGTAGGCCATGCCCACAGTGTTTTAGTAACAAATTTTTGAGCCCACCACGGAACAGATCCCACAATGTTCACTGTGCTATATCTTATTCTATGGGAAAGAGCAACAAATTTACAACTAGGAAATTTGAGTTTGTGAAGCTACTTTGCTACAACAATTGCATTTTTAAAATACAGTACATGGTTCAGGTAATAAAAGTCTGGTTGATGCATCTTCTTTCTTTCTTTCTACTTACAACATTCAACCTTTATCAACTAAAGTAGTTTACACACATTATAGTGATCAAATTCTGAGAGAACTCACACAGGCTTATCCCTGGATTCATTTATCATGACCATCTTTAAACATTGGGGTGGCCTTTGTAGCTGTGGCAGATGGCACTGAAGAAAAGAAGACACTCTAAAAAGAGGAGCCACCAGACAACCAAAAGACTTCCTTTTTTAATCTGCTATATCACATGAAACCATCCCCAGCATTGTCAATGAAAAGCTACCTAGCTTCTCTCTACTTCCATAATGTCCAAGGAGATTGCTATTTTGCCTAGGACAGAAACATATTGAAGATACAGCTGCATTTTATATTTTCAAAAATGGATTATCTTCTTTCTCCCTTTTTATTTTCCTCCCACTTCCCAATTCATTCAGGAGGTTCCAGATGAAATCTGAAACCATCTCAGTAAATGGTATTGCCTAATCTGCAGTTCTCTTGTTCTACTTTTCAGGATGTATTCACAACCAAATCCAATGCCATGCATAAGTCTTCTTTTGCTTCTCCATTCTTTACCTGTTAGTTTTAATTTTTTACCATCTTATCTAATAAAGAGTTCTTCAAAACTTTAACATCAGTCTTCTTTTGCTTCTCCATCCTTTTCCTGTTGTTTTTAATTTTTTACCATCTTATCTAATAAAAAGTTCTTCAAAACTTGAATGGTTGCACAATATTTTGTACCATTTGGGTAGGCCTAATGAACATATTGGACAGATAGGGGTTTCTGGCATCTTATTTTAGAAATCTGGAGTAATCAACTAACTAGTAAAGAATTATTGGCTGAAAGAAGGACATGGATTAGATGCAAAATCATGTAGAAATGGTCATCTGTCTCCACTTGTAGTCTACTGTTCTAGAAGAATATCCATGATAGCCACAGCAATAAAGACTGGTGTGGCATCTGTTCTGTCCTTTGAAAAAAATAAAAATAAAATAAAATAAATACTGAGGCTCTCAATTCCAACAGCCTACTCCATCAGATTAAAAATAAGTAAATCCCAGCCAAACACAGCTGGCTCAATGCCCTCTGTTTTACAGCACTCTTTCCCTTTTGAAACAGAGATCCTTCAGTCCTGATTCCTATAACTTCGAGTTGTAGAGGACGATCTCGCAGCTGGTGTTTACAATGAGATTTCCAACTCATGTTTAAATAGCCCTTTTCATAGCAATTTGCAGCACAAACAAAGACACTCCTGCAAAAAATGTCCATCCTATATATTTAAAATATCACCTCTGAAAATAATTTTCTGTTGGCAGGATGGAGGTGTGTGTGTGTGTGCAAATGATATAGTGTTCATTTTGGAAATAAGATAATTCAGTTTAAATTGTTTGATTATAAAACTAATATATCTTTAACCTAATAGGGAACAAAAATTTAATTCTTACTTAGAAGGCCAGATAGAACATGACTAAGATTTGTTTTGAATTTATGCCATTGCACTTTTGCCGGAGTACATAAATGATAGGAATTTTGCCACTATTGGTGACATGGAATTCAGGTCTGCTTTGTTAGTTGACTCACATGGTACAAATAAAATCAGTATAGAGTACAGGTAAAGAAGTTTTCCTCAGCTTGTTTTTCTTTTCTTTTCTTTTTTAAAATAGGCCATTTTAGTTACTGCAACTTATCTTTTAAAAAAAACCATTCATGCCTTCTCTCAACACAAGAAGTGCTAGATGTCTTTCAAGACAATATTTTAAAAGTCTAAAAACTTCTTCCTGTTTAAACTATACAAATAAACAGCAATTAATTTTTTTAATTTAAAAAAACCAACACAAGTATTAAAGTTACACAGTGGCTAAAATATATCAATGTAAAGTTACACTGCTTAAGCCTCATGCCATTATTAGTTGCACCTGCTGGTGAGTTTTAGACATTTAAGCCCATCCCCCCCCCCCAAAGCAACAACAACACCCACATGCTGTCCCCAAATGCTATCCTTGGATCAAAGACATCCTACCAACTTTGGGAGGTGTGTGTGGGGGAAGCAATTGTTTAAAAACAAAATACTGCTACAGCTGATAAATGTCACCAGGGGTATGTAGCGTGATTTTATAGTACTGAGTTTTAGCCACTGAAAGCTTTCCTAAAAACAAAGACATTCTTCAGCTTCCAGAGAAATAGTAATAAAGACCAGAGGATGGAGTTCCTAAGCATAGGCCACCCTGCCTAAAGCTGTTGTTCACTTAACCTACAATGTCTGTCACCCACAACCAGCCACCAAAAAGCCAGTGAAAAGAGACAAAATTCAACCAATCTTCCCCTTGCTGTAAGGTTTCTTTTGCCTGAGGTGTTTTGATTATATCGATCTCATTAATAGTTTTACCATAGGTCTTCCTGGTTCACCTGTTAGAAGGCTACACTGATCCCAAATTAATCCCTTTAAAACCAGTTATAGATCTGCTTTAATCAATCTGCTTCACTCTTTTGCTGATTCTGTTACTTGTGATAGTGGAGATCAATAGTCCAGGATCCAAATGAGAATTCAAATGATACCAACATTCCTCCCTAGAAAACTATTCAAGCAGGGGAAAATGTTACATGTGAAATTCCAGAAAGGCAAAACTAGTTAGGAAAAATAAAAGGAAGCCTCATTGCATATTAGAAGTTGAGCACCTCCTTAATTCAGGAATCGGGGGGGGGGGGGACTGCAGCTGGAACATTATAAGAAGGGAAATGAATCATTCTCTTCAATGAGAAGAAAAGTATTGCAGGGGCTCTTTGTGCATCACATTGACGTCAATGGGGCTGACTTAAATGTCTGGGCCTTCAAATTATAATAGATGAATATATAACAGGGCTCAGAATCAATGGCATCTTCATAGAACTTCAGTAAACTCTGACAGTAGGAATAGATTATATTTCTGCAAAGTGTTCAGGTTTTTTATTTCAAAATATATAGTTACTAAAATCAAATACTAGTGGAAGGAGGTGCATTTTGCAAGATATGGGTTTAGGGTAACACAGATGGATGTTCTACAATACCAATGTCAAATGTTGCATTTCATGTTTTGCTGATAGCAAATGCATACTCCCCTAAGCGGTTATTTTAACCGAGCCTACAAGACTGCAGAAAGCAGTATGGAGGGGGAAATCAGAATATTTTCAATTCTCTTGATACTGGAGAAACAGCAAGCCATAATAACAGCAAGTAAAATATTTTAACATTGTTGCATACCTGTTGTACCACACTGAGATCCATTTTGTTTTCAATTTATGCCACATGTCATCATCATGCGATACTGTGTCACTCATAAAAACAGAGAACAGATGAGAACCAACACTGCATGATTCATAATAATAGATGCTAATACCATATCTTTCATTTGCTAATTGATGAATGCTCATATAAACATAAATACTCCCAAGGAGACTGCTCTAATATTGCTATTTGAACCGAGCAAGTAACACATAACAAATATTTTATGTGACAAGCTTTCCTCTTTCACTCTTAACTAATCACAGTTGTTCCTAATTTAATTGTTATCCAAGCTTACTTGGCAAATATTTTGTCCATTTTTAAGAAATTCCCAGGTCTGATCACAAGAGCTTAGAATTCAAGCTGCATTCTTTTGTGCTGATTGGCTAGAGCAGTCACATGGTGTTGCCTCACATCAGAAGTAAATTTTCAGTAAGGCACATAAAGAATGAACATCTCTGTGTGGGACTTTTTCTTGCAAACAATTGCTGAAAGCCGAACTGCTTCTAACAGTAAAGCACAGGATGAAGAAATGTGAGCAAGCATGGGCCAAGACAATTATACACACAAATCTGAGTGTTAATGGCAGGCAATGCTTTCTTTTGCTACCTATTTGTAACATTATTGGTAACAGGAGTTTTAATTCGGAATACTAAACCTAGAAACAGCAGTCTTTCTTGTGGACTAAAGCAATGCATACATGCAACCAAATGGGGGCAAAATTTCTGATTTCTACCAAAGATCATATCTTTTTCCAAAATTAAATGGGGTGTAAATCCACCTGTGTTTTGATACCAACCAAGGCTCTCATTATTCTCAGCAGGTTCTTTCAGAATTGTCTGACATTTTTCTTTAGGTTTAATTCAGTGGTAACTATTTGTTGATACTAACTATCCTGGGGTAAAATCTTTGTTGTCATGATGTGGGAGGTGTTTTTAAAAATATACAAACATATCACTGTGTGCCACAAAAAAGGTTGAACTCTGTCCACAGCTTCTGCGAGGATGTTACTTAAGCGTACGTGATACTTCCAAAGCCTTTGCCATGCTCTGAAAATTATTGGTATTTGAACATTATGATGAAAATAAGGGCACAACCATTGCAGCTGGTCTATTCTTACCAATCACAGTAGTCAATGAAGTACAGTAGGGGAGGGAAACTAGAGACAAAAGGAAGTTGCATTTCATGCTGTATTTAAGCTACATTGGTCAGGTGGTCTGCCCTGACTTTAGGTAGAGTCTTTATTTACTCATCAGATACAGGCAGGGAACAGTTACTGTTTGTTTCCCTCAAATTCCCCAAACTATTTATTTCTTAGATCCTGGGAAAGGGTTCGCTTTACTTCAAGTCCTGTTCTTCAACTGTAAATTATTGTGGTGGAATATACAGTCTCATTGCCAATATCAATATACGATTCACCAAAGAATCCATGCTTACATCATAACTTATAGCTTGAGCTAGAATAGGGTTGCATGCAGAAGTAACATGGAAATTTTTAAGGCAAGAAGAAGAAAAAGAAGAAGACGACAACAACGACGATGATAACTAGGTAAACTGTCCATCTACTCCTTCTCTTGGAAGGGACTGCAGTGGCTCAAGTCACTAAGACGCTGACTGGGAGGTGGAAGGTCAGCAGTTCGATTCCCGAGTACTGCAGGACAGAATGAGCTCCCGTCTCTGTCCCAGCTCCTGCCAACCTAGCCGTTCAAAAGCAAGAAATTGCAAGTAGATAAATAGGGACCACTTTGGTGGGAAGGTAACAGTGTTCCATGTGCTCTGGTGTCTAGTCATGCCTGCTACATGACCATGGAAACATCTCAGACAGCACTGGCTCTTTGGCTTAGAAACAGAGATGAGCACTGACCCCTAGAGTCGGATACAACTGGCTTTCGAGCAAGGGAAACCTTTACTCTACTCCTTCTCTCAGCACAATGAATCCTTGGAAAGGACTTGACTGCTCTCCATAACTGGAGAGCATAAATGAGTGCTGCTATCTAGAGCCAATTCTACCATAGAAAACTATGATGATGTCTTATACTGACATCTGATGTCATGAGATAAAGAGACCTACTGTTCTACTGATGCTTGTGGCTGGGTTCCTCCAGTAGGCAAGACTAACAGGCAACAATTGTAGAGAGGGGTTCAGGGAAAAATTCTGCAATCATGTAAAAAACTGAAGCTCTTATCACCAGATATACGACTCTCATTTATACATTTATTTGAAAAAAAGATATTTGCCTTTCTTAAGATCAAGACAGCTAAAGAATATACAATATAGAAGAAAAGAAGAAGCAGAATAAAAGCAAAGTTTAAAATCCTAAAAACCATAAAATGAAACATACATTTTAATAAAGTGAGCACCAGTTAAAAGTTTGGTAATTTGCAAAAATAACTAATACAACCAGTTCTTTATTACCAACTCTCTTTTTGAACATCGAGATTCACAATGTTATAAATGGAATGATATCACACTCAAAAGCCAGGTTGATTACATATTAACAAGAGTAAAAAGAAGATTTGGAATACTTGATGCAAAAGCAATTCCCAACGGACTGTGTTACACCGATCATAAAATTGTAGAGTTAAGTGCAAAAAATGATAAACCCACTATTAAAAGAAGAGAACCAAACAAAACCTGAAAATTAATTAAAATAGCAAAACTCAAAGAGAAATAACAGAATAGTTGCAACAAAAGGTGGAGACAGCATTTAACCAACTGCCCCAAAGGTGAAGAAAGTAGAGGATGAATGGAAAGCTTACAAAACTAACTTGCTTAGCACTGCAGAAGAATAATGTGGGAAAATGAAACTGGGTAAAGTTGTTATGGGTCCAAACACACTGCATGGTGGTGCAAAGAGGTCAAAGAAGCAGTAAAACTGAAAAAAAAAAAGGAATTATATAAATGTTCGATACAACTGAGGAGGGAAGAAGACTATATAAACTATAGATTGCAATGTAGAGATACCAACAGGATAATAAAAAAAGGAAAACAAGAATCCTGGGAATGCTTCTGAAAATCAATAGCAGATAGCAGGAGAACAGTCCCACAAACATTTTTCAAGTTAGGTAAAAGTAAGCGGAAAAGAGAGGAGAATTATAACCATACATAAATGGTTAATGAAAAGAATGGAAGACCACTAATAGATTCCCCAAAGTTCTAGAAAGGTGGAGAGAACACTTTAAATAATTCCTCAACCCCATACAAAGTGCCACAGCAAAACAACTCAAGGCTACAAAATAACAGCACTAGAAACCAACATATTAATTGAAGAAGTAGCAAGAGCCATTAAACAATCATCTAAGCACAAAGCACCAGGAATAGATGGATTACCAAACAGCAGGAGGAAAGCATGATCAGATGGCTTGGCATGGAGAACAAGAAGACACACCTCTCGAAATGCTTGTGCTCCACTCCTGCATTTTTCCAAATGGCATGATGGATACAAGGGCATACACCCACAAGCTTTCCCTTCAGAGTTGCTTCACTTCCTTCCTGCTCTTTGGTGTATCAATGTTGCACAAGCACAATACATATAAAAACACTTTTGTACCGAGCAACCATGGCCCAAGGCCAGATGAGCATAAGTGAAGATGGGTGCCTGTTCTTAAAATCCACCACACATACAGAAAATCAAGCTTTTTCCCTTTTCAGTGTCAAATGCCCTCACACACCCACATGCATACGCACATGAACACACACACATGCACACATGTGCACACATACACACACAGAGGTCTTTTCTGAATAATAGGAAACTGCACCCGGGTATAGCCTTCTGTGGCCCAATTTGACATGTTTGCCCTGCACTTTGCAAAAGACTCTTTTTGTTATGGTAAGAGGGAAATCGGATATTAAAAGTCTGGTTGGTCAGCAGTATGATTATCAATATACATATAAAACTTAAAGTGCCTCTCATCAAATATTCTTGCTGTGTGACTTCTATTCATGTCAGCTTCTGTCTCTGCTATGCAAATCCCATTGAACTGAATAAACACATGCTTGTGGAAATAGCACCTGATGCAGAGAAACATGTGGGAATTGTGACTGATGCTCTTTAAACAAAACAGTTCTAGTCTCTCTTTCCTACCTTTTCTCTTTTTTTGTGTGTGTCTAAATATGTATGTGTGTAATGTATAGCAATGGGGCCACTCAAGTATCTCCACCAAGTTCATGTCATACTTTCTAAGATCAGTACTTCAGGCGTGGCACTTCAGGCTTTCTCGCAGTGTTCAACAGTCACTTTTCTCCCTGCATACTTTTAATCCTTCCTTAGACACCTAATAAGATTAACATGACTCCTAGGGAAAAATAAAGCAAATACTGACTGTTTGCATATGCTAATATATAGATACATTTAAAAAGGAACAACTCTTAGCTGACCATTGCCAAAGACAAAACAAAGACTCAGTGGAAATATATGCAAAGGCCAGGGCAAGACATTTTGCTACTGAAGACAAAGCAGCAAATGGCACAGCAACCCAGTTACTGACTTTAGTCAATGTTTAGGGCAGCCCAGCCAGATGAGTTATTTTGACATTTGAACTGGAGTGCCCTGTCATTTACATCAGTCTTCTTCTTTGCCTCCACTTTTATCCTTTCAGGTGTCGAGGGATTTACATCACACTTGAAAGCCATTTGAGACTTCTTCCCCTGGTGAGTTAAAAGAGCATCTCACACTCTTGTCTTTTTCGACTCAAACTAATATTTTGCTAAACACAAATGCTGCTGCCTGAGGTAGCTCTCTGTTTAATAGAAAGCCAGACTTTTAAAAGCTTCTGTTACTATAGGAGGACTGTGATTGTTTAGTGGTTAAGATGCTGAACTTGATGATTGGAAGGTCAGCAGGTCAGCAATTCAGGACCTGAGTACTGCATGGCAGAGTGAGCTCCTGTCTCTGTCCCAGCTCCTGCCAACCTAGCAGTTCAAAAGGAAGAAATTGCAAGTAGATAAATAGGGACCATTTTGGTGGGAAAGTAAACAGTGTTCCATGTCTAGTCATGTCTGCCACATGTCCACAGAAACATCTGCAGATGCAGACAGTGATGCTTCTTTGGCTATAACCAATGATGAGCACTGAACCCTAGAGTCTGATATGACTGGTTTCAAACAAGGGCATCCTTTACCTTACTATAAGATTTGCATCCAACAAAATATTTACCTGATTGCATGGTAGGTTTTCTAAAACTTACAGAAAATAACATCCAAGCATGGCTAGGTAAGAACTACTCTAGTTTCCACAGATAATTATTTTACAATTGCTCAAGAAAATTAGTAGAGATAAACATTATTTTAAAAGCAAATAGGCTGGAAACTGCTGACACCCAGAAAATTTCACACTGAGCCTTGGCTGTAAATGTACCATTGTGCTTGGTTGTATTTTAATATCTAATCCCCTGGAATAGTTTGAAATTGTCCTTAATTGCAATGCACCTGGAATTTACACAAGCATAAACAGACTTGAAATCTTATGAAATGCATCAAATGTATCTAGATTAAATAAATTATGAAATCATTCAAAAATAATTTTATTGCCTCTTGTTGACATTTCCATAACATGGAAAGGAAAATCAGATCTTAGTTTCATTTTGGAAAACAATATAGGTCACCTAATCAACAACTTTCAGCTAGTTATGCTGTCCTAAGTTTGCACTTGAAGTTACTTATGACCCTTGAGCCTGCTGAATGTCCACTAAAACTATGTTGTCTAAAATGCAGCAGCTGGGAGAATTCAAACAATGAGCCCAGTAATAAATGAATTACTAAAGCATGGGTTTAGAATTAGATTGCTGGAGGACCTGGAAAAGCTGCTTTTTGAAGCCGCACATGGCCAGAATCTCCTCAAGATCACAAAAGTACTCATCAAAGTAACTTTCCCAGGTATTATATTTTGGGATGTCTGAAGAGTCCTTCATTTGAACTTTTCCTGGCTGGATTATTTGTTGCGCTTTGCCTGCCTCTATTTTGTGATAAAAAAATGTCACTGTCACTGAACTAGAAGCTGGTGGCTTTCTAAAAAATAAAATAAAATAAATTATTAGCCAAATCAGATTGCCTAAGTTACATATGCAGAAGAAGATAGTATACCCAGCAGGGGGAAATTTTAAGCAATCAAAATTTTATTTATTCAGTCCCAAAGCTAGTTCAATTTATGAGTAATCCATTTTATCACATTGAAGCTGTGAGAGGCATAGGATTTAAGGAAGAAGTCTTTACTTAAAAAAAAATCTTCGCCACTAGATGACATCATTCATAGGGAGAGATTTTCTGTAATTAAAGACTTCCTCCTTCCAACCCTTGCCTTTCATCACTTCCATACAATGAGATGGATTACTCACTAGTTGGATAAACTGTAGGACACAGGGAAAAAGTATTTTTTTAATTTTTTTTATTAAGTTTTCAAATAAAAACACAAATACAAATACAAATACAGTACAACACTACAACAAATAGCAACATATTTTTTCACATTGTACAACAAAACAAAAAAGAAATTCAATATATAAAAATGCATGAAAGAAAACATATAATACTGTCTTCCATTATTCTCCATTATCTTCTAATTACACTGTCCCTAAGTCATATACTATTAAACACTTTTATTAATATTTTGCATTCAGTGTAATATCTATCATTCGGTATACTCCTAACTTAAAATACACACCACAGTGATATACAATGCCCAGAGGATCGTGGTATATCACATTCATCTTCATTGTTTCCAGAAACTCATACTGCCATTATTCCCCCACTTTCATTCAATGTAGCTTCCACAAATAATCACCAAATTTTCCAAAATTTATTTTCTCGAGCTACACCAAAAGTATTTAATTAATTAAAAAAAGACCCCTCTGCAGAAAAAGTCTTCTCCCTAAAATCCAATTGGATTTTAGCTGTTAAATGTTTAAATTGTAGTTTTTCATTTTGGAATTGGGTCACTCTGGGTGCTAAACAACAATAGCAAAAACATTATTTATTTTATTTCTCCCCAAACTGAGACTCAGGCACCTCACAGCAAGATTTAAAAGGCAGGTACAGATAAAGACCCAAGAAGGTACACTAATAAAATCCAATTTAACAGATTATTGTATTAAATCACAGTTGAATCAAAAGCAATTTAAATGGGCATCAGTAAAAGAAAAAGATGCATTATCTCCCTCTTAAATCTATTTCCTCAACCATTAGTAAGCTGCCAAGAGCACTCCTGGGTAAAATGGTCTCTGCCTTTCAAGAAAAGAACAACAGAGAGGAGCTAGTTTAGCTCTCCTTGGAAAGGAGTTCCAAGTAAGGTTATTACAATAGCAGTTGACAAATGCAGTAAATAATACTTGAACCTGGATATTCCAAGTTCACCACCACTTTAAGCACTACTCATTACAGTATTTCAGTCCTTCCTGAATGTAGAGTACTGACATTGTCACAGGAAAGAGCTGTCATATCTTCAATAACTAACTTTGCTACACAAGCCAAATAAATCACCACTTACAAATTTTTCCTTCACCGAACCATCAAACTTTTGAAATAAACCCGTTAGGTTAACAATAGGTGACTTTAATAGTCACAGCAACTAGTGGGACTATGAAGATAATGATAAAAGTGGAGAAGCTGTTGTAGAATGGGCAGAATCCTATCAACTTTCACTCATCCATTATAGCAAATTGCCAGCATCCTTTAACAGTGGCAGATGGAGGAGAGGTTATAACCCAGACCTCATTTTCATAAGGGAGAATGTAGCACATCAGTGCTTAAAGTCAGTAGGGGAGCCAATACCAAATACACAACACCATCCCATTCTATATGAGATCACAGCCGTTGTTCAACCACAAGTTGTGAAATACCAAAGAAAGTACAACCTTAAAAAGGCTGATTGGTCTTAGTTTTCGGTGGCCCTGAATGGAAGGGTTTTAGATATTGATAAAGATCCCACATCATATGATAAGTTTATTGACACTGTCCAGAAATGCTCTAGGGAATTTATTCCTCAAGGATGTAGGACTTCCTATATACAAGGATTAATGCATGAAATTGTTGAATTACTGAATGAATATTTTACCCTGTTTGATGCAAATCCACTCAGCGAAGAGACCATTAAAGCTGGACAACAGGTAGTGTCAGCTATGTCAGAGTATAAAAGGGGGAAATGAATTAAGCTCATAGAAGAAATCAACACGTCACAGCAGTCAAAAAGAATGGAGATTACTTAATCGTCTTAATAATGATGTAACCAAAAGACTGAGACCAAATGTCTCAGCCAACCAAATTGTTCACCAACTACTATTCCATAGGAAACCAGATTCAAACCTATGGAAAAACAACCCAAAGAAAAATAAACAGAAGATTAGAAGGAATAAGAAATGGAAGACAAGCAATCTGACCATCCCCTTTACTATAGGAGAGTTGGAAGAGGCAATAGGAAGGTGTAAGAATGGTAAAGCAGCTGGCATGGATGAGATTCAGGTTGAATAGATCGAACATTTTGGACCAATTAAAAAAAAAAAGGTTACTTAGCATGTACAATAATTGCTTGAATGTAGTTCAGATACCAAAGATATGGAGGAAGGCTTGTGTGATTGCTAGACTTAAACCATGCAAGCCACCAGAAGACCCAAAAAGCTATAGGCCCATATCTCTTCTTATACAAGATACATGAATGTTTAATTCTGAACTGACTGCCTGTAATAGTAGAACCCCTGCTTATACCACAGCAAGCTGGTTTCAGACCTGGCAAAGATTGTACAGCACACATTCTTAACCTAACACAGTACAGTCAAACCTCGCTTAACGAGCGTTTCGCTTAGCAAAAAAACTCGCATAACGAGCACATTTTTTGCTAAGCGGTCCGACTCGCACAACAAATTTTTCACATTGCGAGTTTTCCCCATAGAAATGCTCGTTATGCGAGTTTTTCCATAGGGAAAAGTCCGACTCCCATAGCAAAAAATTCGTTATGTGAGTCTGACTTGCATAGCAAATTTTTCGCCTAGCAAGCAGTCTCGCAGAATGCATTAAATTCATTATGCGAGGTATGACTATATAGAAGATGGTTTTGAACTGAGGGAAATTACAGGCATAGTGTTTATAGATGTCACTGCACTTATGGCACAGTCAATCATCCAGCCCTGCTGAAGAAAGTCTCCCACTTCACAAGAGATTTTAAATTCACAAAAATCTAATGCTATTTACTGGAAAACCATACAGTTGTACCTTGCTTAAAGAGCATAATGCGTTCCACGGGCTTGCTCTTTAAGTGAGTTTGCTCTTTAAGCGAAACACCATTGTAAGTGACCAATTGTGACTTCTGGGGGGGGGGGAGAGAGAATTGTGAAACCTGATTTATTTGTTAAACGAGTTTTTGTTTGGTTTTATTTGTTAAGCGAAGTGAACATTCAGAGAAAATCCTGCTCTTTAAGCGAGTTACTCTTTAAGCGAGGTGCTCTTTATATGAGGTTTGACTGTAGTTGTTTTTGTCAATTTCCAAGGACAATGCAGCCATTGGAGAAATTAAAAAAAAATGGCCTCCCTCAGGGCAGTGTGCTAGCACCTATGCTGTTTAACATACAGTCAAACTTCACATAAAGAGTCCCTCACTTAAAGAGTAACTCACTTAAAGAGCAGAATTTTCTCTGAATGTTTGCTTCACTTAACAAATGAAACCAACCAAAAACTCACTTAACAAATAAATCGGGGTTTGCAATCCCCCCACAACTAGTCATTTACAATGGTGTTTCGCTTAAAGAGCAAACTTGCTTAAAGAGTAATGCCGTGGAATGCATTATGCTCTTTAAGCGAGGTACAACTCTATATAGTAATGATCAAACACTGCCAGAAGTCACTAGGACCTTTCTCTATGCCAATGACCTTGCAATTGCCATACACTGCACAACCTTTGAGGCTGTTGAGAAAAAACTGAGTAAGGCTTTGAACTTAATGACTATATATTATAGGGATAACCAATAGAAACCAAACTGTCTAAAAACTCAACTCTGTGCTTTTCATCTGAAAAAAACATGAGGCATCAAGAAGGTTGTAGGTGAACTGGGATGGCACCAGGCTCAAACACTGAGACACCCCGAATACCTGGAAGTCACCCTGGATCAAACTCTCACATTCAAGACTCACTACCTAAATACCAAACAGAAGATTTTTTCCAGGTACAATATTTTGAGGAAAATAACAGGCACAAGTTGGGGTGTCCAACCACACACATTAAGAACTTCTGTGCTAGCTTTATGTTACTCTGTTCCTCAAATACACACCTGCTATTTGATCACCAACCACCAAAGCAGAGATTGAAATCAAGGCATAGCTTCCTCACAACTTCTGCCCCTCTGAGCAACCAGCCCCCACAGACTGCATTAGAACTATGGAAGGCGAGCAAGGAGCTTCCAGATAACTGGGCAGAACCACACGATTCTCTACCACCTAGCCATGGCCTGTGTGGAAAGCTTTAAATAGACTGTGTGCAGGGGAAGGAAGATCAAGGGCTAATCTGAGAAAGTGGGGTTTCCCTGTAGACAACAGCCTGTGTGAATGCAGAGAACAAACTATCATCAATATGATGCAATGCACACGATGCCCCTCAATGTGCACTAAGGAGGACCTTATGTTGGCAAGAGGAAATGCTGTTGATGTGGCCTGATATTGGGCAGATGCCATCTAATTCCTGTTTGTCCAATATTTGGCGGATGTCATCTAATTCTTGTTTGTTTTAGATACATTAATTTTAGCTTTGTAGGTTATTATATGCTTGTGGTGCCTCTGGCACAAATAAATAAAGAACAAGCCAAATGTATTTTTGTTAAATTAAAGGAATACGTGTGAAATAATGTTAGTGTAACCGAAAAAAGTGCTTTGAATGTCCTCCAAGATGGAAGACTTAAAGCAGTTCATTCAAAGCTCTAAAAGTGGCCGTTACACAGCAAAGTCCAATAGCTGTATAATTTATGGATGCCTAGTTTATTACACCATAAATATCTCCCTCTTTCTGTTTCTTTTCTTTATTATGTTTGCTTTCTGTTATGCTCTCTTTCTGTTTACTTTTGCTCAAGGTGATGCTTTTGCTATGGGGAAAAACACATTTTGCTCTACTAAAGCTGCAATATTTTGTCCCTGGAAATAAATATGCTTGAAGAATCTATACAGCACAAAATTCTTTCTGAAGAATTATATGATCTAATCAATAGACAGGACTGTTTCCTGTAAGAGAGGAAAGATATTTTTTGTCAGTCAGTCTCAATTAGGATTTTTTTTATTTATGAGAATGAGTTTTGTGCAAACACTGTAAATTACAAAAATTACAAAAAATTACAATAGCTGCCAGCCTGCAGTTTTGTTTTGTGCACACTTAAGTTTGAGAAGCAGCGGATTTTGGATCTATCTTTGGTCTTCACATGCTCTTTTTCTCTCAATGTATAAATGGACTGATGTTTCACAAAGCAAACACTGTTATCACTCTCTGTAAATCAAGAACGAAAATCATCCAAATTTGGAAATTGGTGAGCAAAGACTAATGGACCAGAGATGTGTTATTTTTGAAATACAAGTTCTTCACTGAAATTGAATTATAAGAGATTTTAAGCAGATCAGTTCAAGATCCAGACTCGAGCATAATTTATAAGGCAGCTAATTCACAAATAGAGAAGCAAATAGTGGAGGAAAGAGAGGAGACCAACAGGGCTACTGTGAAACCAAACACAACAGCTGGAAAAGACTTTGTAGAACCAATGGCCAGTGATGAATTAGTTGGGAAGATTAACGTTCAAATGAAAATGGCAGAAAGAGTCCAACTGCCATGACTGAACCAAGTTAATAAGGAAAACTTGGCCAAATATTGAAGAAAGTGAATGAAGCTGTCAAAAATACTCCAACAGAAACATTAGCTCAAACAAATCAACTAATATATGCAGCAGTTTATGTTGCCACCGACGAACTGGGTTTGAAAGTCCAAAAGAGTCAAGGATTAAAAAAGGAAAACCAAAATGGAAAATTTGCTCCGAGTTGAAAATTAAAAGCATTCGATAGGACTTGAGTAATCTGAAGAGTCTGAGACAAGGAAATATAAAAAATAGGAAGATCAAAAGCAGCCAGATAATAAAGTATGACTTGGGCAACAAGAGAATTGCAGTTAAAATTGAACAGTTGAAATAAAGAATTGTGGCCATTGCAGAAAAGAACAAGTGATATTATAACCAAATAATGCAGTTTTAGCAAAATTCACAGTTTAGAGTTAGCCAACATTATTTCTACAAGACCCTTGAAAATGGGGGTAAAGCCAGCATAAGTGGAAAGCATTATGAAGTTTTGGAGAAGCATGTGGGAAAACAATAAGGAGCATAATAAAAATGCAATATGGATCAAGCAGGTTGAAAATCTAGCAAAAGGATCCAAAATGAAAGATTTTCAGATAACAAAAGAAGCCATACAAGAACAGCCAAAGAAGATCAAAAATTGGAGTGCTCCTGGTTTAGATGAACTCCATGGATTCTGGCTAAAAATGCTAACAAACTTACATGCAAGAGTGGCAAACCAGATGAAACAGGTTTTGGAAACACCAACAGATGAAAAATTGTTAACAACTGGAAGGACACTCCTAATTCAGAAGGATAAAGAAAAGTGAAATGAGCGTGGAAACTACAGACCAATAACTTGTTTACCAACAATTTACAAATAATTCACAGGCATAATTGCAAACCAGATATATGGACATTTGAAAAACAACAATTTGTTGCCTGTAGAGCAGAAAGGGTGCTGCAAAAACTCCAGAGGAGCCAAAGATCAGTGATTAATTGACAAATTGGCTTTGAAGAAATCAAAGAAAAGGAGAACAAATTTGTTTATGGTTTAGATTGACTATAAAAGGCATTTGAGAAATGTCTTGACATTTAATTCAGCTCTTGTCTTTCCAAACAATTTTAGATCATCCATGTAGAGCAAATGTGAAACCTTCAGTCCTTTCTTAGCCAATTCATATCCAGTTTGTTCTATTTAGAATAGTTGTCCACTAATTTCAACTTCACCAAATTCTTCTCCACAAGCCATTAACTTTACTTGCCATAGCTTCTCTGAAGTCTTCATGAAGCATTGTATGTTGTTGCTAATTCCAAAAAAGGATTGAAGGTTTCACATTTGCTCTACATGGATGATCTAAAATTGTTTGGAAAGACAAGAGCTGAATTAAATACACTGCTGGAAACTATAAAGAAATGTAGTAAAGACATCAGAATGCAATTTGGAATTGACAAGTGTGCAACAATTACTGTCAAGGCAGGCAAAGTTGTCAAAGGTGAAGGATTTGAGTTAGATAATGAAGAATGTATCAAAGCAATAATATTAGAAGATGGATACAAGAACCTGGAAGTTCTGGAAGCTTCTGAACTGTTACACAACCTAGTGAAAAGAACTACTTCTACAAAATACATAAAGTGGGTCCAGAAAATCTTGAGGTCAAAACTGAGTGTAGGCAATATCATCAATGCAATTAATACTTGAGGAGTGCCTGTATTCGCTATTCAGCTGGAATAATTGATTGGACCCAAATGGAATTAGACAACCTAGACCAAAAAACAAGGAAGCTAATGACCATGCATCATGCCCTGCTCCCAAAAAGTGATGTTGATCATTTGTACAGTAAAACCCTGGGTTACGATGGAGGTTCTTTCCAACAGCCTCCGTTGTAACTCGAAATAATTGTAAACTGAAACATCCATAGGGATGCATTTAAAAATTTAAAAAGGTCCAGAATTGATCATTGTAAACAAGTTAAAAAAACATTATTATTTTTTTAAAAAACTGGGACAGCACCTCCATAGGATTTGCTGTTGTAAACTGCAGCAAACTTAAACTGAGGCGGTTGTAACCCAGGGTTTTACTGTACTCACCAAGAGCTGAGGGTGGCAGAGGACTTCTACAGGTGAAACAGACAGTAGAGGAAGAAAAGCATAGTTTAAATGACTACATTAAGAAAAGTGAAGAGCCTATGCTTCAGGAAGTAAACAAAGGAGGACTTTTGAAAACAATGAAGAAGAAAGCTGAATACAGAAAGGAAAGGCTAGATAGCCTATCAGCAAACTGGAAAAACAAGCCTATGCATGGTCAATACTTGATAAACGTAGAAAACAAGGCCAACCCAAAACTGACATGAGGATGGTTAAGAGCAGAAGTTTTGAAGAAGGAATCAGAAGGATTTATCTTGGCAGCTCAGGAACAAGTTTTGTCAACAAATTGCATGAAGACAAAAATACAGCAGATATCCAACAATAGCAAATGCTGGATTTGTAATGAAAAGAAAGAAAGAGTAGATTATCTGATCAGTAGATGCAGCAAAGTTTCACAGACAATGCTATGACATGATTGCAAAAATTATTCATTGGAAACTTTGGCAGAATTTTGGATTTGAATGTAGTAAATATCATTGGAAATATCAGGTAGAGAAAGTTTTAGAAAATGAGAGAGTCAAGATCCTGTGGGACTTAAAAATTCAAACAGAAAGACATGTCATTCAGAACACATATAGCTGTTGTTGGAAAGAAAGTCTGGTTTATTAACATTTCTATACCAGGAGATGCACAAACTGAAGACAAACAACTGGAAAAAATCAGATTTGCAAATTGAACTTGAGTGTCTATGGAGGAAGTAATCTGTTGTTGTTTCATAGTGACTGGAGCCCTTGGAACAATACCTAAAGGACTCCCTAGATCTATTGGACTTGAACATCCTAACTCTAAACAAACAAACAAACAAACAAAAACCCAAAAACAACCCTCATCCAGAAACTGCATATATACTTAGATGTTACCTTAACAGTTCTTAGGTCCTTGGTTAGGCCTTGAACAGTTAATTTTAGGTCCTCAACTGTTAATCAAATGGTAGATTTGAATCCAATAAATAATAATAATAATAATAATAATAATAATAATAATAATAATAATAATAATAATAATAATAATAATAATAATAATAATAATAATAATAATAATAATAAATCAGCTGTCAAGACAGCTCTGACTTGTGGTGACCCTTTCCAGGGTTTTCTAGGTAGAGAAATACACAGAAGTGGTTTATCATTCCCTTCTTCTGGGGGCACCCTTGGATTGTACAGTTTGCCCAAAGTCACACAGACTGACTCTTCTCCCAAGAGACACATTTTAGTGCAGGGCTGCTAGTCTATTTAATAATTTAAATGGTGAAAAATAGCAAATCCAATTCTATGGATGCCTTCATTTGGTTTTATTTTATTCATTACCAGCATATTCCTCTATTATGCTAGAACCAGGCTTTCTATTTCTCTCTTCCTCTGTTTGTATGTGTCTCATATTGTTGTTGTTATTGATGTTTAAAATGCTGGGGATTTGTTTACTGTTCAGATTTTCAGCATTAACATTTAAATCTGCCAAAACAATCTTTTTTTTAAACAATCTTTTAAAAATATATATTAATCCTGGCAGGTGATGGAGGGACTTGGTTTTTGTTTCCTTCTGTCAAAATCTTTTCTGAGCTGTATATTTCTTTTCCTTTTTGAAACTCACACGAACTCTGTTTAATGAAAAAGATATCCCTGGGTGTGACTTTGTTCTGATAGTAGATTTTCCACAGAAGCGTATGGTATAAATAACAGGATTTTCTGGTCACTTTTTGCCTGCTGATTTGAAATTTCCTTTTCTGCTTCCTTCTCAGGAAATATTAAATTTCCAAAGTGGCTTCTGGGCTAAGCTGTTTGGTTCTGCTTCTATAATGAAACAATGTAAGTGCCTGCTGGTTAAATTCACTTCTTTGGCCATGGTGCAAAGCTTGTTTAATGTGTATCTTTGGTCATTTTACAAGGTACAAAGATTATGTGGAGAGACTTTTCGAAAGTTAAAATGAAAGCATAACCCCCAGATGTGTTTACTCAGAGCTGGGTCCCACTGACTTTGGTGGGTCTTAGCTGCTTTTGGAGTGGCAGCAAATGGGCAAAGAGCATTGAAAGTTATTAATGTTGCTATTAATCATCTGGTTATAAATGCATTGCTGTGGGATCAAATATGTCTTTTGAAAATAGGGAAAAAAGGAAAACTGGCAGGCGGAGGTGGAGTTAGAAAATTGAGTGATTTTAGTGAAGTGAGCAAACCAGGAGGTCAACAGGTACTAGGAAACAGTAAAGAAAAAATGCTATAATCTAGGGGTGCCCAAACTACAGCCTGGGGCCAGATGTGGCCCCTGACACAAATTTATCTGGCCCACAGAGCCCTCTTTGCTCCCAGGAGTGGAAGTAAAACACACCCGTACATTGAGCATTTTACTTCTGCTCCCAGGAGCAATGGGGTGGATGAATAGATGTCGGGGGCTGCATCCGGCCCCGGGCCATAGTGACCAGCCCCCTGAGCCATTTGACCGGCCCACGGCCCAAAAGGTTTGGGCACCCCTGCTATAATTCAATGTTCTTGAAGTTCACAACTTCAGGGGAAATCAAAGTATTTGCATCCAGGGTTGTTCTTCCAAGAACAACCAAGACAACAAAACTCTTGAGTGCTTTCACCAACAGAAGCTAAGATCCATCTTGAACATCAGATAGGATGAATATGTCACCAACATTGCAGTTCTCGAGAAGGCAAATGTAAATACCATTGAAGCTTCCTTTATAGGCCATCATCTTAAATAGATTGGACATACCTGCTGTATGGACGGTTCCAGGTTTCCTCATCAAATTCTTTATGGGAAACTTAGCTCTGGTACAAGACCTCATGGAGCTCCTTTGAAGTGTTATAAGGACCAGCTGAAGCAAACCATGAAGGTGTCAGGTATAATCTCACAAACCTGGGAGGCAGCAGCCATAGATCTCCCATTTTGGTGTCAAACCATCTCTACTGCTACCTATCTCTTAGAAGGAAAACGCCACAGACATGAAGAGGCTAAGCAACAAGCTTCATCAAACTCAATTATGCTCTCCACCATCTATTCAGTATAATGTGTGGGGTCATATGCATCATGCCAGAGTCAGTTTATTGAGTTACCAGAGACACATCCATCAACTGAAAATGACTTCCAGGAAAAATGTATACAGTAATACCTTGGATAACGTTTACCTCGGATAACGCTAAAATCACATAACGTTAAGTAATCTGGGGAGGAGAATTGGATAGAATAACGTTAAGGTCCTATGGGATGGATTGGATAACAACGCTAAAGCCTGTGCGGTTACAATGTATCTCTATGGAGCTTTAACGTTATCCGATCTATCCCATAGGATTTTAACATGCTTCGGATAACACTGAAAATCGGATAACACCAAGACTTGTGGAACCAAGTCTTAGCGTTATCCGAGGTATTACTGTACTTGGATACGAGTAGCAGCTGACAATGATGATAAGTGCTTCAACACTGTAGGCATTCAAGAAAACATTGAACAACTATCTATCATATTTACTTTGATTTGGATTCCTGTATTGAGCAGGTGGTTGGACTCGATGATCTCATAGGACCTTCCAACTCAATTATTCTATGATTCTACAAAATGTGAAAAAAATTAGAAAAACATGTGACCTAACTGGAATATGTTCTTTGTACAAAGTTAATTACATGCTGTCAAATCAGAACCAACTTATAGGAAACCTAACAGGGCTTTCAAAGTTTATGAAATATTTAACGAGTGATTTTATGTGACTTTAAATTCCTCAGGAATACTATTTAAATTATATTTTGGAGCAGCACTTCTCTTATTGTTCTTGCTCAGCTTTACTTCTAATGTAGGGTACTCACAGTTTATGATCAGTACCACAATTTACTCTTGGTCTTGCTTTGGCAGAAAGAATAAAACAGACTTCCATTTAGGAAGTCTATTTTATTTTGAACATTTGGTGATGTCCATGTGTACAGTCATCTGTTTAGTTATTTGAAACACGTATTTACAATAAACAAATTGGTAGCCTCACAGAACCCTCTGAGTCTCCTGCTTCATTTCTGTCCCCTAGGCTAAACTTTCCAACAATGTTAGATTCTACTTGGTTGCCAGTCACTTAAGATTATAAGTATGTCTTGTTTTTGTGTGTGATTAATTTCCTCCTGGATTCTTGCATAAATGTTTTCTATTTCCTCTTCTTCTTCATCAGTGGCTGGAGCATAGACTTGGATGATGGATTCAATGGTTTCTGATTGAGATTATTTAGTCAGAAATTTCATTATAGGCCCTAATTGCCTTTGCTACATCATGGCTCTGTAATAGTCCTACTCCCATTTCTTCTGAGTCTGTCTTTTGCTGGTACTCTTTCTTTAATGGCTTTGGAAATGATGCAGGGTGCTTCAGAGGAAAAGAATCAAAACTGTTGCCCTGTCCTCTTCTACTAATGCAAACTCCTACAACAAATCTACTTAAATTCCTTACCTTCATAAATGCCTTAGGTTCCAACCCTATAAGCATATACTTTCATAGATACAAGCTTGATCAGACCAACAGCCAAAAATGGCCATGGAACTGGATGCTGGCCTCACCCTTTATATACATATAGTCAAACCTCACATAAAGAGTGCCTCACTTAAAGAGTAACTCCCTTAAAGAGCAGAATTTTCTTTGAATGTTCACTTCGCTTAACAAATAAAACCAACCAAAAACTCACTTAACAAATAAATTGGAGTTCACAATCCCCCCCCCCCCCGAACTTACAATTGGTCACTTACAATGGTGTTTCGCTTAAAGAGCAAACTTGCTTAAAGAGCAATCCTGTGGAACACATTATGCTCTTTAAGCGAGGTACAAGCTAATATGAGTAGAATTCTTTAAACCTTCATGCTCAATACAGCAAGGTCAGAATGGAGATGGAATGTGCATTTGGGGCACATTGGCAGATTCTAGATGCAGCAATAATAGCAGACATTTTCCATCAGTCATAATCTAATAAGAAAGCTTGACACTTTCATTAGAAAAATAGAGATGAAGAGATCAAATGTAGGAATTATGACTGAGGCCAGGTAAGATGATGTTACGCCACCTGATACAAAAAGTTTTGGTATACTGAAAATTGCATAGGACTACTCTCACCATGCTCCAATCTAGTGGCTGTATCTCAGGGTAGGAGAGCCTTTGAGTTGAAGCAATTAGCTCTTCTCCAAACAGCAGATCTCAAACAGCAGCATAGTTTTGTCAGCAGATCCTTCTGCTTGCAGATCTTTGAGATTAGCAGGCAGAAGAGTTTTCAAAGCACATAGGGATTTCTGCCAGCAGAAGAGGTTTTGCCAGTTCTTAGCCAGACCTTTGAATTATTATTGTACTGGTTTTCTTCTTGCAGTTCTGAATATTGGCTATCCTCATGGCTCTCAGCCAGTGGTGGTTTGTCAAAATTCCCGCTATCCCACCATGATGTCATAGACGTTGTGGGCGGAGCTGATGTCATGATGTCATGGGCAGAGCAAAAATAATAATAAAACAAATTAAAAAGTCTGTGCATGCATCAAACCTCCATTTGACACATGCACAGTTCTTTTTTTAGTGGGCATGTGTCAAACATCTATTTGATGCATGTGCACTAAAAAATAGAACTGTGCATGTGTCAAATGGAGGTTTGACGCATGCGCAGTTCTGGGCAGCCATTTTGGCTGCCCAGAAATACATTTTTGGAGGGGCTGGAGAGGCGACCAAACCTGGGGGTTTACCCCCCTAGGCGACCCCTCCTGATGGGGTGCTACCAGTTCGGGTGAACTGGTAACATCCCATCACTGCTCTCACCCATGAAGACTGTCCTTTGAATATATTTCTGTGGCCTTTCATCTGCTTTCTCCATTGCAGCATGATCTCCATACCACTGATCCAGTTCCGTAAATCATTTTCTGGTCCTGAGCCCTTTGGGCACACAAAGTCCTCCTCAGTCCCAGGCCATTATTGATGAACCTGTTGCCCTCCATCAAGATGGATTCGAGTGGGATTTAATCCATTTGGGGACCATCACCCTTCCTTGTGGACTTTACCAAGGCTGCTAGTCCTCACGGTTGTCAGATTAGTTAACTGCCACCTGATGCTTGGATTTGAGTTACTTGCAGTATGGTTATTTTCATAGCAGGATAACCTGGCCAGACTTGATTAGCTGGTAGAAGACTAGAATTGGATTGGCATTAGAGCTGAGTTGCAAAGGAAAAGCAACAGGATTATTAAGGATAAATACAAAATCTGGACATGATTCTACTCATATTTGTTTAAAGGCACATCACTATAAACATTTTCATGTCAGACATCATATATATTTTTATACTATTACTACAAATAAATTCATTTCAAACTTTAGGTGTGTTTTCACAGAAAACAAAAATGTATGTTCTTGTTTTGAAGTATTTCCAATAGATTGCCTGCTTCTTCACTTCAGACTGATCTCTCCTCTGTTGCTACATTACCAGAGTAACCCAGTACCCTCTCTCTGGTAGCACTTAAGAGAGCAAAGTTGTTATTTATAGGAGCCAATGAATAAATGTACACATGCTTTGGAGATAAACAACAGAATTTTAAAGAATAAATCTATTTTTTCTTACTTGCTGTCCAGGAACTTGATTTGCCTTTACTCCAACAAAATATGTGTCAACTTAAAACAGTAGCAGAAGCAACAAATATCCCATATAAAGCAAAAATCAATCACAATAAGGTTTACAAACTACTCTAAATCCTGCATATTAGTGGCAACAAAATAATCTATATTTGTGTGTGTCCATGCATTTACACCTTTTGAAATGCTAAAAAAAATTATTATGAGGGGGAAAAAAGAATTCCAATGAATGGATTTCAACACACAAAATAATTGTGTACAACATAAGATTTATGTATGTGAAAGTTTAACCAGCCCTCTCCCATGTGCTCAGTGTGAATAACAATCTTTGGCTAAGTACAATGCTATCCCTAATTAGAATGGAACCCTAAAATGAATGGAACTTTTTAATCAACAAGTTTGTTTGGTTTTAATGAATCTACTCTATTTGTAGGCATAAAAATGGATTTTGCCCTGATACTTTATGCATACTTTTAGCTCAAATCTAACATCCTTAGGGCACAATCCATTAGAAAATTATTTTGCTCCTTTACCTTTCAAAGTGGAAGCTCCACTCCAGGAAGTGTGCTATCATCAGTTGCAACTATACTAAATGACATATACAGTACCTAGTTCCTATGTAAATCAGTAGAACTACGCCATGATAAACTATACTCATTTATTCCAAAAGCATCCAAAGTCAAAGTCAAAAGCATCCGTACCCTTGTTCCAGTCCTTTCTGAAAAGGACCACTCTGGGCTGGTCTATTCTAAGCTACTAAAACCCACCATGAATAAACTATATTGTATTGCCTATTGAGAATGTCACTGAACTTTGGTGACTTCTCAAGGGACGAGAATTCAACAGCTGTGGGCATAAAAACTTAGAGTGAATGAGACTTACTTAGTTGAGAATACAGGGAGTTGGATCAGACCCAAGTTCTGCCTGGTTTTAACATTCTGTACCAACAATGGACATCTAGATGCCTATAGAGAAGCCTGCCAGAAGGATAGGAGTACAACAGCCCAGATTCTCTAGTGACTGGTATTCAGAAACATGCATCCCACAAGCTGTTAGTGATATAAGAAGTAATAATGCCACATCATCTCTATTAGCCATTGAAGAACTCATTATCCATGAATAGGCTTAATTTCCTGTTAAGGAGCAACTTAGGATCTCACTTTTCTCTTAAAGACATTCATGATGAATTTATCTGACTTTACTTCTGGATCTATCTCTATAGGGTTCAATTGTAGGTGGTGCATGACCTTCTCTAGGGAGAAAGAATAGGCTTGGAAGCTTTCTATACCTAGAGGTTCTAGGACTAAAGCCAGAGTGCAGGAGCTTGGTCCTTGTGAAATCACAGAGTGTAGATGCTTACAGAGTCACATGGAGAGGCCCTTATATGCACCATTTACCCAATGATACACAGGCCTGTGTGTGCACACATGAAAGTGAAATGGAGGACTGAGATTTCTTACACTACTTTTGAAACAGTATACATAGATGAGATGCATACTGACCCCCATTACAATGAGCCAGTGAACTTTGATGCTGGCTGGGAGTGAGGATGAGATGGGTGTTCAGGCCCTAAAGACCTGTTAAAAATCAAACTTCCATCTCCTCTAGTGCTGTTCATCATGAAGTTCTTCCTTCTGGAAGACCCAGGGAAATGTAGCGGTTCCTTCAGGCTTTAGCCAGTTCTCAGAGACCTGTAAAAACTGCTGGAACAGCTTCTGACTCCCTCAGAGGAAGGTGCTTTGTGGGAGTGGCTGCAGAGTTAAAAAAAAGAAAATGGCCCAGGCATGAATAAAAAAAGAAAAATACCCATTGGACTGCAATCAAGATCCATCCTAATGCAAAAAGAGGTTATCAGAAGGAAGAATCCTTCTAGTGCTGGGGTGCCTAAACTATGGCCCATGGGCTGGATTGCCACTGACATCGGAAGTGATCTGCCACCACTGGAAGTTACAAAATCACACTAACATCACTTCAAAATGCTGCAAAAATGCAGTGAAAAATTCCAAAAATGCGGCAAAAATGTGCTGCTCTCATTCCTGCCACTATGGCAGAGGTGGCAAAAAATGCACAGTGAATTCACATGCCACCACCACCACCACTGCTACCACCGCCACTGCTGCTGGGAGGACTCACATGACCACCTTGCTCAGTTGTCTGAGGGGGCATGGTCAGGCCTTTGGTGGGAAAAGTTTGCCAGCCCTGTTCTAGAGGTTCAGAAACAACAAAAATACAAATTTATTTCCCTAAGGAGGGATGAATAAACTGTATCTATCAGCTCAATTTTTGACATTGAGAATTTTCATATTTTGGATTATTTCTTTCAAGATGGATGAAAAAGTTAGCAAATTTATGAAGGCACCTTTCGGTGAGTTCGTTCTGCAGTTCCTTTCGCCCGACTAGCGTGAGAAAGATTAGCTGGCAACATAAGGTTGCCATTACCAGGGTATGCCCGATTGTGGTTCAAAAATACCACAATCTTCAAAGAAGCTAGGAACTTACAAGGAAGTTCACTTATTTAGCATTTATTGCTTGTATTTATAGTGTGTCTTTCCTCCAGCAAACTCAAGGAAGCATATATTGCCCTCTGTCACATCCCAATTTTAACTTCACAACAGCCCCACAGAGATCATTCCAAAGTCATTGAGTGGGTTCCATGTCTAAGGATGGATTTGATATATGATCTTCTGTTGAAATCCAACAATTTAGCTGGTGTAACAAATATATAAAATTCACAACATAGGTCTATTTTGCTAGCGATGTGGGAGTGATTATTTCATTAGGTGGCATAGCATCCATACCTGTCCTGACTCATGCATAGTTTGGCTCTAAGATGATGCAGTGAAGTCAAAGTGTGTGGAACTCCTTCTGGATTTTACTGAAGCTTAGGTTACCTAAGATCTTCTGAATTTCATCTAAATCAGTGGTGTCCAAACCTTTTTTCCTATGGGCCAGTCCCACTCCCGACACTCAGCTGTTGGGGCCGGAGGTGGGCTGCCCCCACTGTTGACAGTTTTGACGTCAGCAGTGGTGGCGATGGAGGCAGTAACTGCACTTCTTCCAGGCTACTCTGAGCAGCTTCTCACTCAATTCTTTCCCCTCAGCAACCTGTGCTGAAGCCGATTGCTGCCTTGGGTGAATTTTCGGAGTCTCCTGCAAGTCATACTTCGCAGGGCTAAGAGAGCCCCCTGGCGCACTTAGGATGACATCATCCCAAGCACACCAGGCGGCTCTCTTAGCCCCGCGAAGTTTGACTTGCAGGAGACTCCAAAAATTCGCCCAAGGCAGCGATCAGCTTCAGCACAGGTTGCTGAAGGGAAAGAATTGAATGAGAGGCTGCTCAGAGCAGCCTGGAAGAAGTGCAGTCGCTGCCTCCGTCTCCACCGCTGCTGATGTCAGGTGGTGGGGGCAGGTGGGGGCGGTCCACGGTGAAGCCCGTGTGCTCACCGCAGGCCGTATTAATTATATGCAGGGGGCCAATTAGGCCCATGGGCCGGAGTTTGGGCACCCCTGATCTATATGATCAGAACATACTCAGCATTGAAGTGAAGCTGCTAAGTGCCAGGAGATGGTCTAAATAAACAGACTGGTCTGAAGGTCCAAGTCTTTCACAAGGTAGTCCATAATACAGTGAATTAAAAATATACTGATATAAACCATTTTGCACACCTTGTGAACTGCATGGGATGAGCATCCTTACTCTCTTTACATTTACTAGCTTCAAATTCTATCCTTGAAACTTACTTCTAAGAAAGCCATTTAAGATCGTTGCTTCAATTGGCTTCATTTCTGGCCTTTTGGTCTGTCTAGAGCCCTCCTGGATTGCATTATTACATGCAGCAGCCCTCTAGAAAATCCTTTCATTTGCTTTATTCAGGAATTATAGCTTTAGACTGCCCTATGAGCCTTGCCTTACTGCTGTTAAACATGAGCCATGGTTCACATGAGTCTTACCCTCTTGTTTAAACACAGGATCAGCGTGTGTGTGTGTTTTTATTTAAAGGAAAGGATTTATGAAACAACGGAGATATGCCTGCAAAGCTGTTCTTTTTTGGAATGCTGACATAATGCCTGAAGCATTTTCAGTGTGTAAAATAGCATATCATTCCCTGTAGCCACATCCATATTTGAAACTGTGAGCCAGAGGGCAGATGGTCAATTTTAGATGACTTATATTGAAAGTGGGTTGATACCAGGTGAGGACTAATATTTAGAGAAGGCAGTATTTACCAGCCTGTTTCAGCCATACATCCACAGTGATGTTCCACAACAGACATGAAATGGATATACAGCAGTTCTTCTCCTCCCTTGGAACAAACCATATGTTTCAACCCCTCCTTTCGTCCTTTAAGTGGAATAGGAATGGGCATGTCAGCCAGAATAGCTCAAAAAGGACTACGGAAGCACAAGACCCTAAAAAGCTGCAAAATAGTTCTACCCATCTGCAGCCCCATTCTGTGTGATAAACCTTCCCAAAAATCTCTGGAGCATTTCAATTTGTACTGATGTGATTTCTCATTACTTTAATATTTGTGTATTCGACATCTTTAAAAGGGGTGCGCACGCGCAGGGAGAGGGCATATGTATAGTGACGGGAACGATACAAAGGCAAGCAGTGACAGGACATTGGGTGTGTGTGAAAGCAGCAACCTTAAACAGCCATGCACCCATTAAACATATGCCAAAGTAAACAATAGTGAGAAGGTCTGTCACCGCTTTGCCCTGCAGGTAGATGACAGACAGCACAGAAGGAAAGCAAATGTAAAGAAAACCAGAAAGACACATACAGGATATGTGGATGAGATGCTGAGCCCTGGAAACACCGAAGCGGGCCTTGATTGTGATCCCCAAGTCACACCATCAGCCATGCAAAGCAGGGAAGGGAGGGGGAAAGACATACCTTTCTAGCGTGCTTGTTCTGTCGGCTGAAACAAAGCAGTCCCATTCTCAGCGGGAGGCCAAATCAAAATGAAATTTTTATTTAGTCTGCACTGTCCTCAGATTGGATTTCAGAATGACTGCTTTAGGAGATAGCATGATCTGGCTGATGCATGCTTTGCATATGAAACTGCAGTAGAGGAGGGGGGGAATCTACATAATCAAAAAAATCTGTGCTGTGTGCATAGAACACAGACACACACACACATGCTCTGGACGTTAGTAATTGAACAGAGAAAGGTTTGATGAAATGACCTTTCTGAAGGATGCAAACTGTTTTGAGTATTTAACCAAAAAAGGTCTTACAAATCATTTCTACAATCATAATTTAGAGCATTACTAGATATACTTGCAATTCTTTTCTTCCCTCCCCACTTGTCTTCTTATTGGTGCTAAAAAGAATTCATCAAAATAACAGCCTGAAAACAATTGCTTAGAAAAGACAATACTTTTGTGTCTTGCCATGTCATCTATTGTTCTTCTGAGTGTTAGTAATGTGTTTTCTTTAACCCTCCTCTCCCTTTAGTAACAAAAAGAGTCCACTTATACAAAATAGCATCTGTTTTTGCAATCATTAATATAATGCAGACGATGCTTGGCGTATATAAAAAAAGGAAAGTGTTTCTTTGATTGGAGAGTTTATTCTCCAGCTGTTTAAATATAATAACAAGCCCTCTCCAGATATTTTCAAGAAAAAGTTGGAAATAACTTACAATGGTAATGGGGTTCATCTAGACAAGATGCAGGATAGACATCATATCATATCTTTGTTACCAGTTAGGCTGAAAATGTGATTTTGAAATAGGATTTGTGGTGGCAGCGCAGTGATCACATAGCAGTATACAGAAAAAAGAAGTTCTGTGTAGCCTTAATTTGAAACCAAAGGAATAGAATGGGAGCCTATTGGATCATCCATATTCATACTCACAGCCATTTCCTAAGAAGATTCGTTTAAGGCTGCCTGGTTTTGGTATGCAATGGCCAAGCTATAGTACAATACTCACAGTAAACATCTTCTGAATGTGCAGGCATTGCTGTGAAGCAAGAAAAGTCTAGATGCATGGTTTTTTGTTTTTGTCATAATTTGCAGTGCTAAAAACAAGCAGTGTGGAAACCTAGAGTGAATACGATGTGGCAGAGCAGAAGGAAAGAACTCAATTTATATTTAAGCCAGGAGGATACAAAAGGGATAAGTATACCAAGCAAAGAGCAGAGCAACAAACTTGCAGCAATAATGAGATACAGTACAAATCAGGCACACAATGTGCTTCCACAGAGCAGTGACGGGAGCCGCTGACAACAATGCAGCCATGTGTATGCATCCCTTGGAGACATATTTTGTAATTCAATCTTCTGTCTCTTGCAGGATATAGGGTTGGGATCCTTAGCAAGAACTAAATCCTTTCGTAATTGGGCCTTGTAGGAAGTAACCTCATGCCCAGATTGTGTACCTCCACGGCTATTTAACACGTTCAGCAAACCATAAGGAATTGGTTGTTGTTGTTTAAATCATCATCATCATAAAATTCCTGGTTAAAAAGACAGAAGTGCCATCAAAATTATAGAAATTTTAAATCTCTCTTTCTCTCTCTCTCTCAATATATATATATTGTGTGGACCATAAGAAGAAGGATTAGCTGACTGCAGAGTGCTTCAAAGAACAGTGCTGTTTGGATAGATTAAATCTTGTTTGTTTCCTTGCTTGATTATGGGAAGAAGATCCAACATTTC
This sequence comes from Furcifer pardalis, assembly GCA_030440675.1. NCBI lineage: Eukaryota > Metazoa > Chordata > Lepidosauria > Squamata > Chamaeleonidae > Furcifer > Furcifer pardalis. The sequence continues at coordinate 19,375,258 of CP126895.1, read as the reverse complement.
TCCTGGCCACATATATGCATTTCTGCTTCTGGCAGCCATGTTTTCACTATGAAAAGAACGTGTTATATTATAGCAAGAAGATGCCTCATTCAAAGGCAACATTCCCCAAATCTAGTGCACCTGACGTTTGTGTTAACTCGAGTGAGCATCAGTGAGTATGCAAATGTTTGATGTCTCCAGTAACCTCATTAATTTTTTCCTCGAGCAATCAAAGAATAGTGAACAATCCTCTAACACAACCACTCGTACAGGAAGAAA
>CP126895.1:14172500-14277500 GCA_030440675.1 Furcifer pardalis | reverse complement strand
CTACTGAAGCTTATGGCAGCTACAATTTGCTAGTACAGTCATACCTCGCAGAACGAATTTAATGCGTTCTGAGAGGTTGCTCGCTATGCGAAAAATTCACTATACGAGTCTGACTCACATAACAAATTTTTCGCTATGCGAGTCGGACTTTTCCCTATGGAAAAACTCGCTTAACGAGTGTTTCTATGGGGAAAACTCACATAGCGGAAAAAAATCGTTATCCGAGTTTTCCCCATAGAAACGCTCGTTATGCAAGTTTTTCCATAGGGAAAAATCTGACTTGCATAGCAAAAAATTCGTTATGCAAGTCAGACCGCTTAGAGAAAAACTTGCTCGTTATGCGAGTTTTTCGCTAAGCGAAACGCTCGTTATGCGAGGTTTGACTGTACTTACTGTGCCCTAAGGCTCTTTGTTGCCCTTACTACAATGGGAAAGCCTACATTAAATATAAATTTGTTGTTGTTCAGTCGCACAGTCGATTCAGACCCTTTGCGACCCCATGGACCACTGTCCGACAGGCACTTCTGTCCTCCAACATCCTCCTCAACTTGCTCAGTTCTGTGCCCACTGCGTGTACAATACCATCTAGCCATCTCATTTTTGGCCACCCCGTTCTTCTTTTGCCCTCCACCTTTCCCAGCATCAAGGCTTTCTCAAGTGAATCCTCTCTTCTCATTTGATGTCCAAAGTACTTTAGCTTCATCTTTACTAGGAACGGGTGAAAAAAGTTTTGAAAGTAATTACTGAGCGACAAATATCTGTCAAATTTGCTTTAGAAATCCAATGATATCCTTATAAAACAGAAGGGAAGGAATAAATTTCAAATGTGAAAGACAGTGTAGCAATATTGTCACATAATACTGGAGTGGCCTTTGCCTCCTCCAAATGCAGTGTTTCCCAACCTTTGGTTTTTGGACTTCAATTCCCAGAAGTGTAAGTCAGTATATTGGCTGATCAGTGCTTTTTGGAATTGACTTAGGTTTCTGGGAACTGAAGTCCAAAAACCAAAGGTTGGGAAACACTGCTGTAGTGTGTAGCGTGGAGAGGTTTTGGTAAGCAAATTGTATCTTGAGAAGTCAGGGGTGGCTTTATTGGGCTTAGGACCTTTAGACATGGGTTCTCAACCTTTTTAAGCAGTGGGCCAGGTCAAGCTCCCACAGACTGTTATGGGGGCTGGATTATTTATTTATTTTTGAATATATTTTTAGTTATTTATTGTTTATAAATTTCCCACTCTGGGTGGTGTATACACAATATCAAATAATACAAAAAACCCCCACAACAAATCAAAAACAGAACAACCAGACAAATACATCCCAAATAAAATAAAATAAAATAAAATAAAATAGAATGCCTTTTAATGTGAAGTCTTATGTTTGCAATAGCCATAACTGGTGAAGGGTATGTCCAGCTGCTGTCTTGTGGAAGAAGAAAAAGGGAGGCTTTTAAGAAAGCACTTTTGCAAAATTCCAGACCTGTTGAACTCCCTCAGGATTCATGCAGAAGGCAATACTTCCCAGGAGGCCCAAGAAGCATACATTCCAGATTTTGTAACGGCTCCCCTTAAAGGCCAGTTCAACTGTAGATGTGTTTACCAAGGATTTTAGTTCAAAGAAATGCTAGTATATGGAGAATAAGACAGAGGGGACTGATGGGGAAACCCTTATTTAAAAAAATACTACACACACACACACACACACACACACACACACACACACACACACACACACAGACGTAAACAAAAGGACCATTCCTATCTTGCCTGCCTCAGCTTGCCTCTTCAAGGTATTTTTGACTTTTTAAAATACATAGATCAATAGTGCCCAAACTTATTTTTTATTGGGCCAGGCCCACCCCAACACACAGCTGCTGGGGCCAGAGGCAGGCTGCTCCTGCTGCTAACAGTTTTGACATCAGCAGCAGTGGCGGCGGAGGCAGCAACCATGCTTTGTCCAGGCTGCTCCAAGCAGCCTCTTACTCGGTCCCATCCCCTCAGCAGCCTTTGTTAAAGCCAATTGCTGCTTCGGGGAAATTTTCAGAGCCTCCTGTGTTTTAAAATTCATGGTGCTGGAAGTGTAAACCTGGCGCACTGCAGTGAAATCATCCCGAGTGCACCAGGGGCCTCTCTTAGAGCCATGAATTTTTAAACGTAGGAGGCTCCAAAAATATCCCCAAAGCAGCAATCAGCTTTAGCAAAGGCTGGTGAGGGGATGGCACTGAGAATAGGCTGCTCGGAGCAGCCTGGACAAAGCATGGTCACTGCCTCCACCACCACCACTGCTGATGTCAGGCAGTAGGGTGGGGGTGATCCAAGGTGAACCCGGGTGCTCACCGTGGGCTGCATTAATGATATTCAGGTGCCTAATTGGGCCCATGGACCGTAGTTTGGGTGCCCCAATGTAGATGAAACTGGTTTTCAGTGCATTCCTATGGGAAACCGCACTTTGTGCTCTCTAGTGGCCATCTCTGGTAATGACCCGGCAGCCATATGTTCTTCCCCACCCCAGAAATGTTGTAGGCTGCTTTTAAACTGCCGAAAATGCAGCATATCACACATGGAGGGTGAGATGGAATGGCATCGGGGGGCGGGTAGGTTGCAAATGCCTGCTTTAGATGATGAGAAATCTGTTGTGGGAAATAAAAGATTGCTGACTTGAAGGGAAACTTGGTTCTTCTTTTCTAACATTTGTACATGCCTATGAGCTCTAGAATGCTTTCCCTGCAGAAATTCACAACCAATTAAGTACTAAGTAGTTTAGAGATTATTTCTCTGTCTTCCTCTAAGCTAGTCATGCCAGGCAAAAGGGAACACCTGCCCTTTTCAGCTATATCTCAAGTTAAGGAGATCTAGAGGTCTTTTGGCAGGCATCAAAAACTACTCCCGCCTCTTCTTTTAATATCCCCCTGCCTTCAAGTACAAGAAAGATGAGATCTTTCTCTTTGTATGACATTAATAAAAGTTGGAAAAGAATGAAATATCTGTTACATTTGGTTACCAAGGCAATCATCTCCCTTGAAAGACAAGGAGTTTTGGCATGCTGAAGGTGTGATTTATCACTGAGGTATCAAAAACAAGGGGGAGGGAGGAAGTACAGTTCATCATATTTTGACTGAAACAACTCATTTCCAGCATTTGCTTTTTGCCTCTTTCTTCAGGGGCTGGACATAAAAGTTATAATTTATCATGAGTACCACAGCAACAAAAAAATGGTTGAGTTATTTACTACCCTCCCATGCCCATCAACATTTCACAAGCACAGCTCCTGTATATGGGGGCACAAGGATAGGAGTCCAGAAACCATGACAGGCAGCCAATATTATCTAGATTGGCCCACTGAATTTTGAGGACAGTTTAAAAATTTGAAATACAAAGGCAAATACAGTAATACCTCAGATAACGCTAAGACTTGGTTCCACAAGTCTTGGTGTTATCCGATCATTAGTGTTATCCGATGCATGTTAAAATCCTATGGGATGGATCTGATAACGTTAAAGCTCCATAGAGATACATTGTAACCGCACAGGCTTTAGCGGTTGTTATCTGATCCATCCCATAGGACCTTAACATTATTCGATCCAATTCTCCTCCCCAGATTACTTAACGTTATGCGATTTTTGCGTTATCCAAGGTAAACGTTATCCGAGGTATTACTGTACTATAGTAATGCTCTCTATGTGGGGCTTCCCCTGTCCCTGCTATGGAGACTTCAATGAGTCCAGAAAGCAGCAGCCAGACTGACTACAGGATGGAGAAAATTTGATCATGTCTCCCCAGCCCTGACAGGGCTGCACTGGCTACCCACCCCTTTCCATATCAGGTACAAGGTGTTAGTGCTAACTTTTAAAGCCCTATACAGGTTGGAACCTTCTTACCTTGCTGAACGTGTTCCCCTTAGGTCTATAGCCAGCATCACTGGACCCCGAGATTGGCTAGGAAGTCTGGGACGAGAAGAAGGGCCTTCTCAGTGGTGGCACCAATGATGTGGAATGCCATTTCACCTGAGCTGTGCCAGGCCTCTTTGCTCCAATCCTTTAAAAAGCTAATGAAGACATAGCTTTTCGAGGAAGTCTTTATAAATGTCCTACCCATCTCTAACTTTTAGATTGGGACCGGTACATATCCCTTCCAATTTAGCTACCTGGTCATGTCTCTTGACTGCAATACTTTGGCCCATTATAATGGTCAGCATTGATTGTAAATTATTATTGTAAGTTTTATGGGGTGTAGATTCTATGGGGTGTAACTGTTTTTAATTTAAAAAAATTATTGTATGAGGGATTTTATGATGTCAGTCACCTCAAGTAGGGATGTATTGTTCCCTGGAGGGGTGGGATACAAGTGAAAAATTAAATTAAATTAAATCATCTTTAAAATTCAAAGCTGTACATTCCATACCAGATTGCTATAACAATTTGTGGCTTAATCTGGTGTGTGTTTCTGAAAAGGGTAGCTAATCCAATGGAAGAAAGACAGGTGAGAAGTTCCAACCACTTGGCATCCATTACATCTGATTAAACTTTTTCATTAGCACATGTGACAAATAGGGTCCTTTTCATGTTATTTATTATTGAAGAGAATAAGAGTATATTTGGTTCACCACAGCTGGCAAATATTGATTGTGAGTCCAAAATATCCAGCAGCTATAACTAGAGTTTAAAGCCAAGGTCTCCAATGTCCCCTTTTGAAGGTCAAGTCTTTTGAGCAGAGTCTAGTGAAATCTCTCTAATGTGATGGATTCATTAAAGAAAGCAAAGTGTGCAATGGAGACAAAATGTTCAGCTAAAAGCCAAGGGTGACTTGGTGCTAATTTTCATGGCACATCAGGGCTCTGACTATTATTGAGACCTACTGAGAATCAATAGCATAATAGTAGATTTTGAAATGTGCATACTGATAGTGACAGCCCTCATAGTTGTGCCTCCAGGTGAGCCCATAGTCACATCTCTGAGTGGTTTGACTGGTCAGTTGTGTAGGTAGACAGACACAAGCTAAAAGATAAAATACATACTTCATGTATTATTTATAGAACTAGTCCTGGCTAAAAATTAATCACAAAGCATAGACAAAAAGTAACACTAATTGTTTCATTAACATCACCCACTGTAAGCTTAATTATTTCATTAACACAGCCCACTGTAGCTACCTGGCACTAAGCTTCACTGACTATTTAAGTCCAGCCTTTAGCGTTTGTCAAAAATGCAAACTATCTTGTCCCCATACATAAAGTAAGGAGCCCCAACAAAGAAAAGGAAAGAAGTATATCTTGCATCAGCTTCATATTCTTCTTCCTCATTCCCTCAATTCCTCTATGGTAATCTGCCACAAAATGATTCCAAGTCCTTTTCTGGAATTGCAAGTTTTAGATCTGCACTCTCCTGTATTTATCCTTTTCATCATCACCACTTGAGATGTAAGTTCCACAGGTTGTCATTCTAGTATGGAATAAAACTGCATAGAGATGATAGCAGCAGGATACCTGCTAACAAGGTTTGTACCATGGCACGCCAGCAAATCAAGACACTACAGACTCTTTGCTTCATAATAGTGGCAGTTGAAATCTTATTACATGGTTACTCAAAAGGCATACTTTTATAAGTGAATTGCCATAAATTAAGAAATATAAGTAGTCATATGTTGCAACTCAGTTTTGGGTTGATGTGACAAATTAAAATTTATTCAATAGACCTACTTTAGTGTGACTTACTATGCTAAGCAACAGAATTTCAGCCAGCATGACTGTTCTAGCTAGAACTAACATTTGCATTTAGGCCAACAATTAGTCCAAATTAGCTAGTAAACTTCACAACTGAATAGAGATTTGAACATCTGTCCTTCTGATACTTGTCTTATCACTCTAAAACAGGGGTTCCCAACCTATGGCCCGCAGGCTGGACCCAGCCCATGGCACCATTTCATGTGGCCTGCTGCCACCACTGCCACACCCAAAAGCAGAAGCGGGTACATTTATGACAGTCATAAAATGTGCCTGTGCATGTGTAAACATGGTTACATCAGCTGTAAATGTGCCCACAGCTGTTGTAAATGGAGAAGTGGGCATATTTACTTCCACTTCTGGGGGGCATGGTCCAGCCCACTCAGTTGTCCAGTGATTGTGATCAGCCCCGTGGTATAAAAAGGTTGGGAACCGCTGCTCTAAACACTATACCCCACATGAGTTCTTTCTCTTTCACCCATAATTCTATACCTCCTTACTTCAATACTGTATTTGACTAGCTTCTCCAGTGAAAATAATCAAGTGTTAACATCTAGCAGAAAGCCACAGAGAAATCCAAAAGAAGCAAACAATCTAGCAGTAAAACATCAAATGACCAAGTTGAATAAACCTTAATGACATTATTCAGTTATAGATATATACACCAATGGCCTGAGGGAGAAGACACCATGACCCAGCAGGCGGCTGAGAACACCGCCCCCTCCTCTGGGCCCACACCAATGGCCTGAGGGAGAAAACACCATGACCTGGCAGGCGGCTGAGGCCCTCGCCGCAACTCTGGGCCCACACCAGCAGCCTGAGGGAGAAGATGCCATAACCTGGCAGGCGGCTGAGCACATCGCCCTCTCCTCTGGGCCCACACCAGCAGCCTGAGGGAAAAGATACTATTGCCTGGCAGGCAGCTGAGGACCTTGCCCCCACCTCCAGGTCCCCATCAACAGCCAGAGGGGGATTAGTCTGTGTTCTGCTTTGATTGTTTTGTGAGGTTGTATTTTATGATTGTTACTGTACTGTTGCTATTTTGACTGTAAGCTGCCCTGAGTCACCCAGGCGAGTGGGCAGCAATATAAATCTGAACAAATAAATAAATAAATATAGCCCCAGCTAAATGCATGCATCAGAGACTGCTGGTGAGTCTTCAGAAATTTTACTCCAAATCACCGTAACATTTCAGAATGCTAAAAATCCCAAATATTTAGCTTTAAAGGACTCTGAGAAATGTTTGCAAATCATTGTATGTGAAGGCTTCAAAATTGCTTCTCAGGCTTTAAAATATTTCTTCCTCAGTGTTATTACATACTTATGAAAATAGGCTAATCTTGATTTCTTGAGAGAGTTCTTAAGTTTCTTAAGAGCTGCAGTTGCTTATTCATCACCTAGAGTAATAAAGATCTAGTTTGGATATTGCTGCTTGGTTGCTCTGGAGATGGCTATGATGACAAGCAAATGAAGTTAGCATCTGGAACAAATGCAGGCCTCAAAATTGCCCTAAAAACCGTATACAGTACCCACTGACTTTGCATTAGTTTAGACAGCTGCCTCACATTCTCATTTCATTAAGATAAAATGGGTAGGTCAAGGGCAGGCATGAGTCCTTGAGTTTTCCAGACCAAATTAGTGTGGCTCAGAAGACTTGCTTTGTTCTCCATAATGTACAGCCAAAGGTTTAGTGCAGGAGTTCACAACCTTTTCAAGCTGTGGGACGGGTCATGCTATTTCAGTCAGCTTTAAGGGCCAGATGGCCATTTTGCCCTGCCTGCATGATGGGGGTGGCCATTTTGTCCAAACAGCTTCAAAGGGGTGGCCATTTTGTTTCTCGAATGCCTTTGGAGGGGTGAGGGGGCCACAGACCTTAGGTTGGGAATCCCTGGTTTAATGGACAAAGTCAAATACTTTGGCAGCTTAGAACTGGAAATAATGTATGCTAAGACATCTTACTTGATGGTGATTTTTGTTTGCGGAATCCGCCCCTGCAGCCTTGAGTGTCACACTTGTGCCGGTTGTGCAGCTTATGTGGCTTGCAAACAAAGAGAAGCAGTCAGGTTCTTGGTGGGGGGAAAAACCAAACGCCTCTTTACTCATGAGTAGTGGTGCATTATATTTACAGTGAAGGCAGGAAACAAAAACTAGCTTGACTTCAGCGATATATACATAAAGTTCATAAAGTTCATAAAGTTCAACACACAGTCTATCTTGCAAAGTTAGAGCACAGAGCTCTCTGCTCTGCTTACCCAAATGCCACCAACAGGTGTGGGCAGCTGACTTCGTTGGTTTGAAGACAGGCTCAAAGAAGCTGTTAAGCAATTCTCCTTGTAGCTCAGCTGTCTCCTGCAGTTCCCAATGCAGCTTGGCATCAACCTTGGCAGTCGAATGGACACAGCAGCCAAGGGCAGGCAGTCAAGCAAGCAAGCCAAGCAAACCATCAAGCTGAAACAAGAAGCCCCCTAAAACTCCACTCAGATGTGCCTCTTACATGTGCTCAGAGGCTAGCTGAGTAGGGCTCACTCAGAGCACCTGGCCGTTTATTGCAACAAGCCTTAAAGCTACAATGGCCATATCCAGCTTGCAACATAGTGGGGCAGTGCTGCCCAGGCACTTATACTAACATTACTTAAATAATGACTTTGATCTGGTCATAATCCTTCAGCCAAAATTATTCAAACAGTAGTTGAGAATATAAAATGCAGAAAAACCATCGAAAACCAGAGGGAACAACGTGACTGGCCCACTTAGGTGTTTGACGAGGCATGGTCAGGTCCCTGGCGAGAAAGGCTTGGGGATCCCTGGCCTAAAAGCTCATTTTACTGAGGGCAGGCACATTACACTTAATGATTTAATATGCCTTTGGCTTAATGCTTGACGGAGTTCCTTTTTTGGAGTGTCAGTGATTTCAGAACTCTAACATAGCAAAAGAGAGGACTCAAGCAAGCAATGCATCATTCATGTCTGCTTTTCAATTTAACCTTCTTAATGTCTGTATTTGGAAATGTAGTATAGTTTGTCATGTATCTGTAAAATGCCCTACCATTGGATGCTAGATAGTTTTGCTTCCTAGCCCTAGTCTAGCTTTCTAGATGGGAGCTCCCACTTGCTAATCCTGGGCCTTATCTGCCCAGGGAAGGAAAAGACTAACGTCCTCTGGCCGGAAGGAGGAATGGATTTTAGTTGTTTGTGTTGTGTGTGTGTGATTGTTGTTTTGTTTTTGTTTTTTTTCCTGATTGTAAACCGCCCTGAGTCGCCACAGCGAGTGGGCGGTAATATAAATCTAAATAAATAAATAGTCTACTGTACATAAATGTTGGTATTTATTCACCTATACTCACACTAAATAAAATATTGGTGAACTATAAACCTCATTTTTAAAAAAAATGGAAAGGGAAATATTACACCATCTGTTTGGCTAACAGTTTCAGTTTTGTTCTGTTTCATAGTGTTATATCCAAGTTTAACCCTCCATTTAGTGTAGAACTCATTCATACAAATCTACAACGACTATTAATAATTATATGATTCTTCAAAAACTGAAATGTTATAAGTACTATTTATTGATCCTACAAATTGCAATTGAATATAAAATACACCTATTTTCACCTTTGTCTACCAAATCTCAAAACACAGATTACCTTGAAGGACTTCTGAAAAAAATGGGTAAACCAAAATTAACAAAGTGTAGTGACATTCAGTAATTGGTACAGCCTGAAAAGAGAATTAGATAAATTCATGGATGTTGAAACAATCATTGACTAACAATCATGTCCCATATTTTTTAATTGCTAGAAGAATCAACTGCCACCAACTCCTAATTTTATTTTATTAAAGCAAAGAGGGATGTTAGAGGCTTATCCTATACTCTACCAACGGAAGGATTAAAAGCCTAAACCTAGAGAGAGGAAGACAAAATACGGGATTATCCAGCCCTTGGATCTTGGCCAGCTCTCCATAAATTTCCTTTCTGTTTTCATGATTTTTTTCCAGATGAATATTTTCAAATTAAAGAGAGGTAAAAACACAAAACTATCAATGACTATAATTACAAGAATATATTTGTATATACATTTTTAAATAAAATCTTAATATTGCTACATTTAAAAAAACCAGCACATTTCTATCAACCCATTTAGATCCTCCGTAAATAGAGATTCCGGTGGTTTGTTTGATAGCAACAATTGTGCTATAGTCTCAGCATCTTCAACTAAAACTAGTGACAGAAATTTTGTTCCTCTTTTATCTACTGTGTTTGGAAACAACTTGTACAACCTCATGTTAGATAGGTTGCTGTGCATTAAGTTTATCAAAACTTGCTTTATAATCAACAACTGTCTGCACTAAGAAAACTACACTTTTCTGCAACCTATATAATTATGCAATTTTTATAGCTCTGATGTGGCAGCTTTGTATAAACTAAGTAACTTGATTTTTGTATTTTATTTTGGATAACTACATCAGCTATTGCAAAAGTTAGGGAGGGACTATCAAATCAGCTAAGTACAAAAAATAAATTTCATGGGCACCACAGATTTCAGCCATTATGTTCCCACTTATAGATATAACAGCTAGAAACATCTTGTATATATCAAGGTAATTTTTTTCTGTAGGGTACAAAAACAGCATGCAAAAATAGCATTTCAACTAGAATAACTGTCTTTTCCATTCCAGTAAGACCTTCTTGTTCTTCTCGTTGTTTGAAAAAACAACAGTGTGGTTCTATTTTGTATCTATTGCAACATGGAGAAAATAAAATTTGGAATGTTTTACTATGCTACAGCATTGTTGCTGATGTGATACTGATGACAGTTCCTTCTAGTCTGTTTGTGCAAATGCATTTGAAAAAAGCAATGAGAGAACTGGTTAAAATCAGACAATTTTTAAAAAGTACATTTTAACCCCAAAATTGGATTTTTTTTTTTCCAATGAAGAAAAATCATTGTTGGTGCCTCGTAGGTTTTCCCTTTCAATGTACAAGAGCAGAAACAAATAAACTGACCATCAATAAAGTACTTGATTGAGTACATATTTTACATGTGTCTCACTAAGTATAAATGAACTTACCTCTCAGTTTACCATTTCCATTGGTAGCACATACAACAAGTACACTAGTCATTGGAACACTCAACCACCCCTTATTATGCTTAAGGGGAAGGACAGTCCAGTTTCAGGCATGGATGGGCTGTCACTTAAATTAATAATCACTAGGTGTTAATGAAGAGATTAAAACTAAGAACTGAGAACTACTGTATATGCTGGCGTATAAGACTACTTCCCCCCCCCCTGAAAAACATGCCTCCAAGGGGGGGGGTCATCTTATATACCGGGTGCACTTCAGTTGGGATAGACATAGCTGCCCATAGTGGCCTCCCGATGCTCGCCCGGTGCCCATAGTGGCCTCCCAATGCCTGCCTGGTGCCCATAGTGGCCTCCTGATGCCCACCCACCTCATTCTACATACTATCCAGTATCGTGCGGTATCCAGCATGGCTGTGGCGAGCATCAGCAGCGAGACAGAGGTGCCAGCCTTTTAGGTGTGACCGGCCCGTTCTGCTTGGTGGGAAGCAGCTGTGCTCCGCTCCGCCCCTTGCCTACACAGAGCCCGCACATGCGCACTTGCGCACTAGTGCCGGCCACAGGGAGATGTTGAAATCAAATCTGATGTTATTTTATGTTTTATTTGGTGTGTGGAAGGTGTGCGGAAGAGGGAGTAATCTTATATGGCGAGTATATAACAAACCCTATATTTTGAGTGGAAATACACCCAGTCGTCTTATACGCCCAGAGTTGGGTTTTTGACCCGATTGGGCGGGATAATAAGTCGAAGGAAATAAATAAATAAATAAATACACCGTTCAGATTTCAACTCAGCAGTGTATTCAGTAGTGATCTATGTACTATTCTCTCAAAACCCATCTATCCTGAGTATTGAAATGTTTACTTTCTGAATTACAACTCCCACAGTTGCCCCTGCCCATTATGGTTAGAGAGTATGATAGCTACAGTCCAAAAAGTAACTTTCCCAAATTCTGTCGTAGCTGCCCTGTAATGGGTAAATTAACTACTAGCCTACCTGCTGCTGAAATTGTTGAGAATGGAAGAGAATCCATGAAAGGCCACTCCTATCATCATGCATCACTGGCTATACCAGCTAAGCCTGATGGAGGTGCAATCTAACAACATCTGAAGGGACATCCATTTTCCACCCATGAGCGATAATAACATACAGGAACTTCTTTGAACGCCTTGAAACAGTAATGCAAAAAGGCTAAGCTTTTCCTACTGAACATGTATAAAGAACTTCAGGCATAGCATCCAGCATACAGAGACTTAAAAGAGTCCCATTTTTCTAGGTTAATGCAAATTTGGTATAGTTGGAGAGTATAAAAATGAAAAAGTGCATAAAGCTCGGGGGGGGGCATTAAGTAGTCCTATGGTTGCAACATATTCAATTCATTTTGCACAATTTAAAGCTGCATTAGGGAACTTTTACCACAGATCTGTATTGGTATCATTGGTTTTATCTCAAGTGTGGAGAGAGAGAAATATAGCCATTTGCTAAGTTATCTCATAGTCACCTTGGAAAATACTGCTAGATGCTTTGAGTGGAGCTGAACAGAACTGAAAAACTGGATTGGAAGAAAATGAAGATTAGATACAGCCCCCAAATCCTTTGAACCTAACCAAGTGAAAAATGCTGCCTTTGAAATTTACTGGTGTGGAATATTATGTGGAACGATTCCGCAACCATCCCTCCCCACAAAGCCCTTTGAATCTTTCCTATAAAGAGGCATGGTCTAGTTTGCCTTCAGAAGTATTTGGAATTTCATAGGCTTACTCTGTCTTTGCATGTGGTATTAATGTATACTTGAATTTATGTGTTACTTACATAGCAGATATGTAAGAAATAGCATGTCCTGTAACAAGGGCAGAGAATAGGTAACATGAAGAAGAAGCCACAAGTCAATCTCCAACACAGTCACTAGTCACAGACCAGGTTCTTGATAAAGCAGGGAAGGACACAAATATACCACACTGCGATACAATTGAAGATAATTTAAAAAGCAAATGAACTGAAAAGCACCAAGTACATCTTCAGCACGTCTCATGACAAAAACTGGGTCTTGTTTTACCATGTCTGATCAAGCTATGTCAAAAAAAGGTGAAGGGGAGAAAAAAGCAAATGTACATAAAAGGCTTCATCCCCATTCTTGTCATCAGTCTGTTCAAATCTTTTTCAACTTGCAGCTCTCGAACGTCTGCATAAATTTCTAATCATTCTGTTTGTCTGACAAGTGTGACAATCTTGGCTATAAATCATTTTAAAGTTACTGATTAAATAACTTTATTTTTATTGGCATCAGAGAAGCCTCTCCTGAAACTAGAGATAGAAAAAATTATTTGAATGTCTCAATAAAAGTAACTTTTTGAATCTCTCAAGGCTTGTGGCAAGAAATCACCTTGAAACTTCTCAGATTTACAAGGCTTACAGAGAATTACAGATACATAAAGCACACACTTTAACATATAAATGGCTAAAAATACCCCTAATTGAAAAATAAAGGTCTTTCAGTCCACTTTAGGTAAAATCTATAAACAAACATGTGTGAAAGAAAATGTTTTTTTTTTAAATGCAAGCTAATTTTAGTGCAGGAAGTCTCACATCTAAGAATGGAAGTGAGATTTGAGGAAACATAATACAGAATAAACTTTTACATCTCTAAATGATACACTGCTTGCAAGTGTTGTACAATTTTTATTTCATTTTAGTTCTCATGTGGAGTAGACTTATTCCATTTATTCATCCCACTTCCCAAGTCAACCTGGAGTGCTTCCTCACTGAATATGTTCATTCTTCTTTGGGAACTTGCCTGCTTCCACTGGTTTCATTGTTAATTGAACAAACTTGTTCCCTAATTGAACAAACTTGTTCCCAGGCCCAGCTACAATCAATTTACTTCTCCACATATCACTTTAGGCAGTTCTCTGTTGTGTCCTGGGAGATATTTTAAATAGCTTCTCAACATAAACCAAGAACAGACCCCTCCAAACGATGAGATATTTCCATATATCTACACTATCGAGCTCTTCCTGTTGAGTATATTAGAGCAACTTCCACCATGCAACCAGTTGTTAATATAAATTGTATCTCTAACTAGCCAATAAGAAGAGACTTCCACTTTCTTGCCTCTAGGACCACCTGACATGGTGTTAAGCTGCTTGCTACTTGGGTCTTTCACTTTCCTCAGTTATTCACCTCATTTCTGCTCTCTTCTCTCTCCTTATTATATGGTTTGAAGATAGATGCAAAAAGCAATAATAATTTTGGAGTCATGTGACTTAACGCTGAACCTCCTCCCCCCATGACTTTCCGTGACATTTGGTTGACACCCTCCCCCCAAAAAATGGTCACATGGTATTAGAACATGCCTTGCCACCATTTACACCCCATTGTTCTCAGTCTCATTTGCCCTTTCTATCTTTTATTCTGATTGGCTGTGACAATCTTTATGATTATGCCTTTATGCCTTTTTTAAAGGTATCTCTCATACTATAACATCAGATTTTATTTATTTATTTATTTATTTAGATTTAATATCCCGCCCCAATCAGGCGAACCCGACTCTGGGCGGCTTACAAACATCAGAGTTAAAAGCACAATCAGGAATACAGAATCCTATAGTTATAAAACAAACTGAGCAATCCCCTCCTACCTAGGCACATTACACTTTAGTTTAAAACTAACTTAAAAATTCCGTCTGTAATCTATAAAATACTAAAAAAAAATAAAACTTTAAGATTTTAAGAGTTAAAAGGGTTAAAACAGCGAGGGGCAAGGAGGGTGGCTGTCTGATCAGATCAGCCACCCAACATGGGATCCCACATTCCTGGATCCCAGATGTAGTAGCATGTTGCCATCCACAAAATTAACAGGATCACTTCTATCAGATTAAACAGATGTGACAGCAAACAGGGTTGAGGGCAGTGAGACAACAGAGAAAGAGAGAGAAAGAACTAAATGAAAATTAAAATTAAAAAGTTGAATACCAAGAAGACACAACAGATGCCAGGAAAAGGGGGCAAAAGAGAACTGGAATAAATTGACTATGTTAACAAACTTACCCACATTCACAAAAATAAATGCCAACCCTAGTATGTTTCTGTTCAGTACTCATGAAAAGATTAACTAGACTAGAGGAAGCTAGAAAAAAAATATGACAGAAAGGGAAGTTAAAGAAAATATGACCTATTTATACAAAGTAAAAACTGCCCTCCCTTTTTCTCTCTAAAGCCACAATCAATTCTTTTTTACTGTCAGAATCACAAGTCATTAGAGACAAGACAGTAATGGTTTTCCAAAGCCCCTGACATCAGATACAAGGAAGTAGAATCCTACCCTTAATTTTTTTCCCCTAATAATAACTGCATGCTGTCAAGTCAATTATAATGTTACAACGACCCTTTCCAGGGTTTTCTGCAAAGGGAATACACAGAAGTGATGTACCATTCCCTTCTTCTATGGGCATTTGAGACTGTATAGCTTGCTCATGATTACACAGGCTGGCTCTTCTCTCGAGGGGCAAATTGGGGGATGATGCTCCCAACCTCTGGCTCCAGGGAAAGATGCCTAGACAACCGAGCTAATTCATTTTGCTCTACCTCAGAATTTTACAGTCATTTCTAATGAATAGGCATGATTGTTTTAGCATAGGTATTTCTTCTACAAATCATGGCTTTCAGGTTATCACCACAGAGGCATTTTCTAACTTGGAATGCAGCGCTGCCTCCAAGGAAAACCTCTGACAGCACCCGAAACAGGAGATGGATTCTCCAGCAAAAGAAATCAGGCAAGAATGCCTTGAGCTCTATTTGTACCAATGATTAAGGTCCCAGGGACAAGTTCTTGATGGGCCCAATTCTGAAATCTCAGCAAATTGTGACAACTATGATTTGTCGCACTACATATACAGTACCTAGATGTTGGATCCTGAAGCACTTTTTTTTACTGCAGTGATTTTTTTTCTTTCCATGCTCCATTCTGAGACTTCCTCCAGTGAGAATATTTTTTTTGGGGGGGGAGGGGGAATCTAAAGATTTTAATTAAATGAAATATTTCCATCGCCTGATCCAGTTTATGCCACACAAAGGCACATCAACAGGATTTTGCTTAACAACATATAGAAGAATGAGAAAGAAGATCCACTAGTATTGAAGCCAGGATTATGTGTTGGATCCTGTTGCACATTTCATGACTAGAAGGTCTCTTCTGCATCTACATCAGCTTGCTCTAGCATAAAACAAAAGTGAACAAAGCAGATTGGAGCCAAATTTCCAATTCACACAAGGCACTGCATTACGGTTCTGGCCAGAAGAGTAGCGTGCCTTGGCGGGGCCCCGTATAAAAATTTGTTTGGGGGCCCTTAGGAAGGGTAAAGATTTGTTTTGCGTACGCACGTTGGGGGCCCCCGTGTCCCGGGGCCCCGTATAATTGATACGGCAGATACGGCGGTAGCTACGCCTCTGGTTCTGGCTCATCTCATAGTATGGCAAAACTTCTTGTGCTATGCCACACAATGGTTTCTGCTAGTTTTTCCATAGTAGTTTATATGCCAGCATCAACACCAGAATTTCCCCTGGCACATCTCTAGATTCAACTCTATGTGTTATTTATTTCACAAAACTCCAAGAACAAATGGTACTTTGATACCTGCCATAGCCTCTGGTATTGGAGCATAGCCATTGACTTCAATTTGATCTACCTATCACCAGTGCCACTGTACACTTTAATTTATTTAATGTGAAGGACTTGCACTTTCATCATTCTTCCGGAGGAATCCATTGAAAAGTCTGCATAGAAATGAAACATCTCAAAGATTACATCTTTCAACTCCCATTACATTACAGTTATCTCTGTTCTTCAGTCAAAGCTATTTTCATCTTCACTCTCTGAGTGGAACCTAATATATGTTTCCCACAATGGTACTTAAAAGGTGCTGGAAATTAATTTTCCTTAATGGCCTTCTTTTTGCCCTATAGGGCAATAGCACTCTCCATGTAGCCAACTAAAGACAGACTGCATGCTCTAAAATAAAAAAAGGCATAAAATTTGTATTATCAGTTCATTCTCTTCATCAGAATGTGACACCCATATGAACAAGAGTGCATTGTACAATCACAACTGTAGCTCATCTCCTAGAAAAGGCTGAGGGGGAAAACACACGCTGGTTGACAGTAATTTTTTAATACTAGTTTCATATGAGGAAAATCCTGACAATTCATCCACCGTATGTATCATTTTTGAAGGCTCTGACAGAACTCATTTTGAGCGAACAAAGCATCAAGTGTACCCTGTCATTCTGAATGATTTCTTAGGCTCAAATCCCCCAAATACATCACAATGGGAGGGTGAGGCCCACACACAATGGGACAAATCGTTCTCTAGCATGAAAGATGGAGCCAAGCACTCTTGATTCAAGGATTTCAGAATTCTGTCAATAGGTAAGGTATATTTTTAAAAAGAGAATCTAAACAAGCTATACAAACAGGGATACAGTATATGAAAGAATGAAAAGTATTAGAGTGTAATAATATTTTTTTTCTCTTTCCAAATAAATACTTTGTCAACTTTGAGAAGAATGAAATCCTAGCTGTATCTTCTACCACATATCTTGGACAAAAGTTACCTTCAAGCCTCTTTGAATTGTTCTGCTTCAGCAATCACCTTCTAATTCAGCTACTATGTTCAGTCTGATTCTGTGAATCTGAAGTGGGCATATGTCCTTATTATGCAGGACAGTCATCTGTTTGAAATACATTCAAAGGAGCATCTTCCATTTAAATAGAATATTTGGTGCAAGGTTAGGAAGTTTCCAAACCCTCCAGAAGTTTGAACTTCAAATTCCTCAGCCCATACAGCATGGTCAGTGCTAGCAGGTTCATGAGACCCGAAGTACAAAATATCCAGAAGGCACACATGCTCTACCCCAGTGATGGTGACTCTTTTAGAGACCAAGAGCCCAAGGACGTGGCATGCAGGCAGGCACCATGTGTGCCCATGCAATCATGTGATGTCACCAGTGTGCCTCCATGGGTATGCATGCCACCATGGGTACATGCCACCATGGGTATGTGTGACCCTGCCCTGTGGACCTGCATGAGACACACACATGCACACAACCTCCCCACAGGTGTCTATGAACATCACCATGAACATCCCCTGCACATGCACTGCCACCACCACTTCACTCTCCCTAATAGTATAGATGTCCTTTGAAGACAACCATGTAGAGACATTTTACGTGATCAAACAGCTTTTTTATGGAAGCCCTGAACACCAAAGGGTGAGTCAGAACTTCAAAGGGCTATTTTTCTCTGACTATAACTCCCATAATCCCTCGAGCCAGCATGTTTCCCAAGGTCTGAGATAGATTACTTTAAATTTTCAAGAGCTGCTTTATCTGCCTTAATTTTGGTGTCCTTCAGCTTGATTTGCTACCGATGCAATGGATTTAATTGTTTTTGGGAAACACATAGTGTGTGGTGCCAGTTGAAATAAATTCAGTTGTATAGACACAGCACTAGAAATAAATAGTTGGAATACTCTAGCTTTAAATATATGATAATAAATATTTGGAATAGCTTTAAATATAGGAAGAACAAATTAACTCATATCTGTACATTGCTTCCTCATTTGTGTTCCTTCCATTTCTCCCTGCTAATTCTTTGACACTTTAGCTACATGCCTTACTGCTCATTTCCAACCAGAAAGAAGCACAAGTCTGTAACCAAATGTATTTACTCACATTCAGTATTTCTTGCCTTGCTGTCCCCTTACCCAAATTCTCTCCCTGTCTACCCTCTGTGGTGCTGACATTTAGAGTGCCTGCTCCTTGGAGCAAGAGCTTATTCCACAAAGCATCATGCAAACATCAGGATAAAAATAGAAGTTCTGAATTTCTTTACCTTTTTAAGGAGATTTCTGTCATCAGGGACATAGTCTGACAAATGTGATGGACAACATAGGAAAGACCCTATTTAAATGCAGGGGCAATCTCACTTAACCAGTCAAGCTGTGGAAATGATTCTTCGAAAAGGAGCCTATTGGAAAAAGGAAACTCCATGCTAGATTGTCCCAAAATAAGTCCTATAAACTAGTAACTAGATCCTGAGCTACTGCACCTAACCTCAGGTTGCAGTAGAAAGAGGTTGTTTCAGGCGGAACTGATCCAGAGCTGCTTCTTCTAGAAGATTATAAGCAACATAGGTGTCACTTTTTAACTTTATCCTGATAAGTGATGACCCAGCCATTGTGAGGTCACTTTTCAACAACTCAGCATAAGATGCTGATTTTTTAAAACAAATTAAAATCTCAGGTCCATGTACCCTCCCCAGAACTACCAAAATAAACTATACAGAGCACAGATTCTAATATCTCTTTCCCCAGCTTTTCACAGCAAACTGGAAGAGTCGACAATTATATATTCATGATCTGAGAGAATAAAATCAGGTATCTGAGGATAGCCTGGAATATCCAAGACATATTATATCAGGGAAGTAAAAACCAAAAATAAATGTTATGGGATGCAAAAGTATGTAGAAATGGCTAGATTCAAGGTTGCATATGTAGCTCATAAAATTATAAAGTCAGTTTGATATAACACTGTTGTATTCTAAAAGAAGCATATTTATACGGTAACAGCCAAGATTCTTACCTGAATCTTTTCAACAGCCATTCCACAATTTTATTTAAAAAATGTTTATATATGTAGTTACATATCAAAATTAATCTAGTCAAAACCTTTTCTTATCAGGTAGTGATGGTGAAAATTTTGGCGGAATCTGCACCCGCAACCTTGAGAGCCACACACGTGCCAGCTGTGCAGTTTATGTGGCTTGCAGACAAAGAGAAGCAGTCAGGTTCTTGGTGAAAAGAACAAAAACCTCTTTACTCACGAGGAGTGCTATATATTTACAGTGAAGGCAGAAAAACAAAACTAGATTGACTTCAACAATATGTACAAAGTTCATAAAGTCCAACACACACAGTCTTTTTCTCTCTGGCCGAGTTAAAGCAGACAGCTCTCTGCTCTGCTTACCCAAATACCACCAACAAGGCTGGGTAGCAGAGGATGGTTGGATTACAAACAGTTCCACAGCTGAGATGCCTGAAAGAAGCTGTTAAGCAATTCTCCTTGTACCTCAGTGGTCTTCAGCTGTTCCAACGAAGTTTGCCCTTGAGTTCAACACTTTCTAGACTCAGGCATAAATCTTGGCAGTCGAATGCACACAGCAGCACCTCAGGCCAAGGGAAGGCAAAAAATGCAAGCCAAAACCTCCACTCAGATGTGCCTCTTTCATATGCTCAGAGGCTAGCTAAGCAGGGCTGGCTCAGAGCACCTGGCCATTCTCTGCAACTAGCCTTAAAGCTACAATGGCAGGACAGTGCTGCCCAGGCACTTCTACCAACAGGTACCATTGGACATTCCACTGTAATTGGCAGATAAAAAGTGTGATTCTATTTATTTCTTCTCAGAGGTACAGCCTATTAATTTGAATACAGCTTACTTCTAAATAAGAATGGTCAGGATCATACCTAATTAATCTTATAGAAACTCATAGAAGATCCAACTGAAGCAATGTGCATGCTGTGTAAGCAGCCAGCCAGATGTAAATAATCATGAATGCATAACTGGACTTTGTATATTCTTCAGGGGCAAGAAGTTATGCAAGTCATTACAACCCTATTCTCCAAATGATTGGAAATCATTTATCAGCCTTTTCTGTTTTTTTTTTTAATACAGTAGGGTTCTGTATTGAGGAGGTGAAAATTTGGACTTGTCTAAGGTCATCTAAGTAAATTTTAGTGAGGTAGCTCACAGTTCCCAACAAGGAGCCAATTTATATGATCAACAGAATCAAGCAAAAATGCTTTCTTTTCCTCTAGCAGGCCATTTCATGCTACACCAGGTCTATTTGTCAAACACTGACAAAACTGTTCAATCTAAAAAAACCAGGCCTAGAAACAATTTCTGCTATTTGCTACATCGTTTTGAGTTTTGAAGAAAAATGTACTTAACAAAAACAGAATTTGCTTTGTCACCGTGGTTCTTACCTCTGACCACAGCAACCCATCACTGTGAAGAAAAGCAGAGTTCTTTAGAAAATACCTCATCTTTCCAGAAGAAAATGGTTATGAAATTATCAAAGTAACAAGAATTGGCCCTTTCTTTAACCTACCATCTTCCCCAGCTTTAAATGATAGGTTTTGAGATGACTTCATGGACATATCTTGCAGCTGCTGTAATCGATCCCAGACAATCATCAAATAGGGCATAGGCTAACTCTTCTCAAGTAGTCTGGCCACCTAACGCCAACATACTGCAGTATTTTATGTAGAGAGTATACATTTGTATCTATAAGTTGCTGTAGTTACAGGTTTTGGGATGTTCCTAAAGAAACTGTGGGCATAACATGTTTATAGGTACCATTTCTCAGAGAGAATGTTATGTGAAGAAGATTCAACTACTGTATATGATATATGGAAATATTCAACTTTCAGATATATGGGCTACCATATACATTTATCACGTTGGGTTGAGTGGATAAGAACTAGAGATCATCTGGAGGGACAAAACTTACTGACACCTAATTAATACATACAGGAGTCCTTTTGAAGAATGTAATTCTAAAAGCAATAAGATACACTGAATTCAGTGAGATGTCTGAGTGAATTTAAACTTCATTTTTCATAGAGTGTTTCCCCTTTAGACTCATGGAGATGTTTTGGTCTTGTGTTCAAGATATATGTTCAACTGGAAAAAAGAGGCCTGTGCCAAATAAATCCACCCCACATTGTATCTGCCAATTAAGAACCTTCATGTGCACACATGCATGCTCAGATGGGGACTGCTGGCGGAGAACAATACATGGTGTGAATGTGGAGAGACACAGTCTGGTTCGTTTACTGGTCTGCCAATAGCTACCATAGACATGCACCAATGAGAACTTGGGTTTGGGCAACAACAAAGCAAAAAAAAATTGGCTTCATTTTGGCAGTCAAGGGTTTGATCAGGACACAAAAGAAGTATATCAGAAAACAAAACAAAACAAAACAAAATAAAATAAAAAACTGTAGCACTTTAAAAACTAACTGCTATATTTTTATTGTTAGCTTTCGTGGATCAATTCCACTTCATCAGACAAAGAGTGAAACTTACAGGCATGTTCTTTATATACCAATTCAGGGGCTCAAAGGGAGAAGGGGTGTGGGCAAAACGACAGACAAGCAAGCACAAGATTGCAGCTTCACACAGCCATTAGCAACAATAGATTATTCAGATAAACTCTAAATGACTCCCTTTCAATCTCAAGGTTGCTGAGAAAGCCCACTACAGTCTCTGATCAACTTGTGACCTGCATGTCAGGGGCGAAAAATACAAACACCTGTACCTGGTTTCTTTCTGTTTTACTAAAGAGAATTGGCAGGAAAGTTGTAATATAAAATCATATAGCAATCTGTGTATCAAATTTGATAATGTCCCAGAAACCCTTCACTAATATTTACACAGATACACTGATACACAGATTGCTATATGATTTTATATTACAACTTTCCTGCCAATTCTCTGCTTCTGTCGTCTTGCCCACACACCTTCTCCCTTTGAGCCCCTGAATTTGGTATATAAAGAACATGCCTGTAAGTTTCACTCTTTGTCTGATGAAGTGGACTTGATCCACAAAAGCTAACAATAAAAATATAGCAGTTAGTCTTTAAAGTGCTACAGTGTTTTTTATTTTGTTTATTTTGTTTGTTTTGTTTTGTTTTGTTTTCTGATATGCCTGAACCACAGACTAACAGAGCTACTATTCCCCCCTCCCCAAAAAAAGAAGAAGTATTATTTCCAATAATGCAGATGCCTTTACATATAAAACAGTAAGCATAAAGGCCCTTCCCTAAAGATACTTACGCTACATGCATGAATACCAGAGGAGGATCTGGTCTACATGTCTCCCTCCCCACCCCCACACAGTTCTACAAAGACAAGACAGGACAGGAGAGTACATCTTCAAAGGATTCTGTATTGTATCACAGGCTGTTTACATGTTTCCCCCTCATCTGTGCAACTCCACAACAGTTGAAATCCACCCTTGTTGTCACAGCAGGAAATATTTAGAAAAAATAAAATATTATAGGTCTTCAATGTCCAAATCCATGCCAAAACAATCATGACAATTATCTCAACTGATCTTCTGAAAAGAGGAATTGTAAAAGGAGCTTGATCAAAATGAGCTAATCAAAGCAGACCATCTACACAGAAGTGGCTTTTGCGAATATTGCGAAGTGGCTTGTAAGAAGTGAGCCACTTCGGGATACTGGCAAATTAATCACTTCCCCTGCTTGGCATAGAGCAGAGGAAGTTTTAAAAAAATACTGATGACTCAGATGTGGGTTCAACTGCAGGTAGTTTCTTGACTGAACTTTAAGATGAGGCAAATAAATTATTACTGATATAGCGCATCAGCAGCAGTCTATAATGGCAATTGACAGGAAGGCTTGCTTTGGTTCATTTCCTGCAATTGCATGCATTGGAAACAAACTCAAATATAATGCTCTTATTCATGCCGAAGAAGAAGAAGAAGCAGACCCTGAAAGGAGCCATAAAGATGATGGTAGGAACACTCTGGGGGCAGACTGATGTGCTCTAGCAAGGATGTAATCCTGTCACCATCACAGTGGAGTAAGCAGCCTGTATAGTCAACCTCTAAGAAAACTGCAAACAATTCTATTGAAGGAAAAGGTGGAAGACAGCAAAGAAAGTCACTGGGGCTTCACAAAAGCTCAGAGATGACATGAAAATTAAAAAAGAAGGAAAAAGTGGAAGGAATCCCAGGCCATGAACAAAGAGTGTAGTTCCATAGGGAAGAACGGCAGGAATTGCATTAGAAAGGCAAAAGCCAAGAATGAACTGAGGTTAGTTGAGAGATACTTAAAACAACCAAAAAGCATATGTCAGGTACATGCATAGCAAAAGACAAAGAAAAAAAATAATGAGTCAGAAGTGCTTAAATCTTACATTAGCTTGGTTTGTTCTCAAAAGACAATAATTGACTCTCCAAGCACACATGAAGTACACATGGAGGGAACAGGGTTACAGCTTCAGATTGATAAACAAATAGTCAAGGAATATCTTATTACTTTGAATGTGTTCAAATCTCAAGGGCTGATGAAATGCATTCAAGAAGAATGAAGGAACTGGCTGAAAAATTCTCAGAAACATTGTCTATTATTTATCTTGAAATTATGGAGGATGAGTGAAGTGCCAAATGACTAGAGCCCTGATGGCTAACCTTGGCTAACCTTGGCACTCCAGCTGTTGAAGTTAAAGAACAGCTGGAGTGCCAAGGTTTGCCATACTGGACTAGAGAATAGCTAATGTTGTTCCTATCTTCAAAAAGGAGGCACCTGGGAACTCATGACTAGTCAGTCTGAAGTCAATCCCAGGGAAATTCTGGAGCAGATTAAAAGACTCAGCACTGGGCCTGGTGCACTTGAACATTTTGAAAGGTAAAGGTAAAAGTTGCCCTTATTCAAAATCCAGTTGTATCTGACTTTAGGGTTCAGTGTTCATCTCTGTTTATAGCCAAAGAGCCAATGTTGTCTGCATTTGCAGGCATTTCCGTGGACATATGGCAGGCATGCCTCAGCACCTGAGTGCATGGAACACTTACCTTCCCACCGAAATGGTACCTATTTATCTACCTGCTATTTCTTGCTTCCGAATTACTACATTGGCAGGTGCTGGGACAGAGACAGGAGCTCATTCCGGGAATCAGCATCTTAACCACTTGAGCCACCACAGTCCATTTTGACAACAGTATGACAATTACCTCAGGAGATTATGAGTGCTCCTACACTGGAAGTATTCGAGTGAAAATTGAATACAGATGGCTCAAAAGTCTTTAACCAGAAATAGAGCCTTCTCGGTGGTGGCACCTACACTGTGGAATACACTACGGGTGGAGCTGCACCAGGCCCCATTGCTGGCTACCTTTAAAAACAATTTAAAATGTTCCTGTTTAAGGAGACCTTTCAGGGGATTGTTCCCTTGTCAATAAATTACCCAGTTAGGTTCAGTTTCAATGTCCTCTGTCCCCAATTAGTTTAGTTTAGTTTAGTTTAGTTTAGTTTAGTTTAGTTTAGTTTAGTTTAGTTTAGTTTAGTTTAGTTTTGTCAATGATGTATTTGTTGGTGGTGGGTTTTGACTTGTATGGGTATTGCTGTCATTTATTTTCTGTTTGTTCACTGCCCAGAGTGGATAACACCCAGATAGCTAGTGTATAAATTCAATAAATAAATTCAATAAATAAATAAATACACAACTATCTGTCTGCTATATGATGTAGTTTCCTATGTTGAGCAGGGTTGAACTTGATGGCCTTATACACCTCTGATTGTTTGAATCCTGGATTCATAAATACAACACACAGCTCCACGTTTCTGGTATATTATGTGACCACATATAAGATTCCCCCCCCCCCCATCATTATACATTTAAATTTTGTAATTATAAGTTTCAGCAACATGATGAGATAATTAGATGCAATTATGTAAATTCACAACAGTCAATTAAAATCACATTTTAAAAGCCACAAACCCAGAAAACTCAAACAAAAAGTATTAAAACTATCAAACAAAGGCAAAAAACTTATGAGGCGGGATAAATTCCAAGTGAGATTCTCCTAAGTATCCTATTTTGCCCAAAAGTAGCATTATTCTTATTACTTAGCTTTTTCAAAAAGAATATATGCAACTGCCTTTTCATTACAAACCCAAGCATCTGTATTACATGATGAAGAAGTAGACAACCCACGGCCCTCCAGATGTTGCTCTGCTACTTTACCCACCAGCGCAGGCCAGTGCCAGATGGAAAATGGAGGGGAGGGGAGGGAACCCACCCACCCCTCTCTGGATTTTCTATTAAAATCTGGCTTACAATCTTAACTGGGATTTATTTTGGGGCTAAGGTTTATATTATGAGCATCCTGAAAAATCACGCTAGGACGTATTTTCCAGTTAGGTCTTATTTTCAGGGAAATACAGTAGTAATTTCAAAGGTATTTCTGAACACACACCTGAGCTTTGGCAAGTCTCTCACCTAGAGCAATGGCCACTAGTTTAAAGAAGAGGGGAGTGGGTCAGGAGTGGCTGAACTCCATGGGAGCCACAAGGAGAGACCACATCTCCCCAAGGGTATCTGTCCATCCCACCAGAGCAGACTGGAAAGGTGCCTTAGTTGTGCCATCTGCCAGAGAGGCTCGACTCTCTGGCACTAGAGAGAGGGCCTTCTCCCTGTTTACTCTGACTCTGTGGAACCGCCTGCCTTTGGAGTTGTGTCTCCAGATGGAGGTATTGGCTTTCAGGAAGGGTCTGAAAACCTGGCTGGCGGGAATGGTGTGGGATTATGATGGTTCATTGACCCCCTCCCCGCTGGCTTATTTAACATCTTACACTTACCCTCTTATCCCTCTTATTCCGCATATTCCTTTAGTTAAAGGAATGAGAGGTTGTTTTAAATGGTTTTAAATCTTTTAATTTGTTTTTTAGAGTTTTTAACTGTTTACTGTATGTTGGTTGTGACCTGCCCTGAGTTGCCTGTGCAAGTAGGGCGAATATAAGTTTAATTAAATAAATAAATAAAATAAGGAATAAGAGGCCCAGTAATCTCTTTTCTTTAGGTCCTGCAAAGAATATGTGTCAAAAAGCTTGTTCCACTTTTTTTCCTTTAAAAAAATGATTTTTGTAAGTATAACGTGCTCTCATGTATCAAGTTGGGTCTGACAAAAAACAACAACACAAACAGTAAATATATCAGTTTGAGAAGTATTGACTATAACGCAGTTCCTCACCCCAAAAGACTGAATTAGCTTATTTTGGACTACACACAATCATTTTGTTGTAAATGAAATATATAAAGAATATGCTTCCTTTGGGTGATTTATAAATACTGTACATGAATATATGCTCTCTGACAAAAAGCTGATATGAAGAAAACCAGACAATATAGAAGCATAAAGTAATCAAGGAAATGTGAGGAAAGGGAAAAGTGCTGCCTTAAAATTACACAGTTGCTGCTGGTAATGCATTTTTCAATCTCTTGATCAAAGAACTAATAGAATCTGAGATTCTAGTGTACTCATTCTCATCTGGCACCTCCTTCCAATCTGATATCAATCAGTTATTATTCTAAGGCTACAATCCTGTCACATAATTATGCAAAAGATATAATTTTCAGTGGTGATTTGCCATAGTTTAAGAAATCTCTGCAGCCATTATCTGTTATATACTGAATTGCGCTACCTGGCATGTAATAAGTAACACTTGCAGAGATTTCTTAACTTACAGCAATTTGCTGCTAAAGCCTATACCTGTTGCACAACTGCGCAACAGAATTTCAGCTTGTGAGTTAAACAATAATTCTGTTAAATCAAGAAAAGCTTGTTTTCAGTTAGCTGCTTCAAAAAAAAATTTTTAAATTCTTATTTGCTTTACATGCCTTGGGTACAGTATTTCAATACAACCATAGTTCATTTTAAGGAACATTCCATTCACATACTCTTATGACTGTTCTGCATTAAATATTCAACAGAAGCAATGCAAGAAAACTGATCAAACAGCTTTATGCACATGTACACTGAAGGAAATCCAATCTGTTTGATATTTTTTTAAAGGGCATGAGGAGCATATTTTAAAATGTGCATTTTGAGTATGGGTTGGATTTTTTTGTTTTGTTTTACTTTATCTTGTGTTTTCTAAATCTCATTTTTTTTCCAGACTGCTTCCCAAAACCTGATAAAGATGACCCCACAAACCCAAAAGTAGAAGAATGCAATATGAGTAGGGATACCAAGGGCCTGTCCAAAGTGGGACAATGGGAAGTTTTTTACACACTGAAAAGATCCTTATCTTCATTGGGATCTACAGGGTGGCCCATAAGTCCCTACCCATCCATATGTATTATTTTTTTTAAAAAAATCTTATTTTCAGAGAAATATGGCCAATTTACGCCCATTTACACTTGGTAGATGGCAAAAGAAGAAGGGGGTGGCCAAAAATGAGATGGCTATATGGTATTATAGATGCAATGGGCACAGAGCTGGGCAGGCTGAGGAAGATGGTGGAGGACAAAGGTGCCTGGCAGGCAATGGTCCATATGGTCACAAAGGGTCAGAATCGACTGTGCAACTGAACAACAAAACACTAGAAGAGCATATTGTGACAAGTACATGGATACATGAGGGCAAGAATGCTGGTGACACTCTGGATACAATACTATAAGTGGTAAATTTAGAGAAAGATTCAATAAGCACTTACAGGCCACCCTGTAGTTTATCTCTCAATTGAGCGATTCTTCCATCAACATTGGAGATTTCTCAGCAGGACTGGCCTTAAAGCAAGGGAGACCTTTACAATTCCAGCAGCAGCAGGGGGGAAATGTGCACACAAATCAGAAGCAGGAAAGCATTAGAATTCTGTTTTGAAAGGAACTCATACAGATTCTCCTTCTGACTATTCAACCCTGTAATGCATCAGATACTATACAAGTACCAAAGCATACCTCCAGTGTATCTAGAATTACACTGCATTTGGAAATACTGTACAGTCAAACCTCGCATTAAGAGCGCTTCGCTTAAAGAGCAGAATTTTCTCTGAATGTTCGCTTCGCTTAACAAATAAAACCAACGAAAAACTTGCTTAACAAATAAATCGGGGTTCACAATCCCCCCCACAATTGGTCACTTACAATAGTGTTTCACTTAAAGAGGAAAATCGCTTAAAGAGCAATCCTGTGGAATGCATTATGCTCTTTAAGCGAGGTACAACTGTACTTTTAAAAGGGTATTGAAGACAGTCATGAAAGTGTTTCTCCATTGTTCACTTAAGTATCACAACTCACTACATATGTCAAATGGATTTCACCTAAGATAACACTACCTACATCTGTATTAGGTGTGAACTAATTGTCTACATGAGCTACAAAGCAGAATCATCAGCATTATCTTAGAAATGCAGAGCTGGAAAGGACCCTATGGATCATATTCAAGAGCATTCTGGAAATAATGAACTCCAAGCACTGTATCAGAAAGGGGGGGCATTAAAAATGGTAGAACACAACACTCTGCATTAAAAAAACTGTGGGCACCATAAATTACTTCAAACTGACCAACACCAAAATCCTAATGGCAAACTATATACTCGTCTGGACAGGCTCAAACAAAAAAATCAAGCTCTTCTAACCAAATGAAATGCATCAAATATGGGTGTTAAAAGAGCTGCTCTGTTTGTGATCGTGTTTAAGTCATCTAGTCAATGGAAAGAGCAGTGAAATGAGTAGCAAGAACTGCTCTAGGAAAAGCAAGACCAAATACCTATCTAATCATGCCCTGATTTAGCCATCAAATAATTCTAAATTAATAAATATCAGTGCTAAAAGGTATCTGCTTACTGAATAGCAAATAATCAAAGTAAAAAAGAAGGAACCAAAGTTAGGCCCTATCCACTGATATAAAAAAGAATAAAACATAACTGAAAGCATCCATAAATATGTGGCATGGCCCAGATCAATATAAAATACTCTTTCCTGATTCTTCTGCAACTGAAATCCCACTGGCACATTTCTCATACTCTTCAAAGAAGCAAAAGAAAGCTTATCTATTCATTTGTGTATCTCTCCTACTATTACCAGACAGTCTGGTCTCGTAATACGTCAATATTCACTGCCTTTGGGAATGTCTCTGAATTTATATTCTTTAATAGGTCAACAGTGAGGCTCCTTTTTGGTGAATAAAGTATATATTTCAACATCGTTCTTTGAATGTTTTTATGTGCTCAGCCATTCAATAGACTTTCACATTGTCACTAGCAGGGAAAGGATGAAATACTGAATGTAACAAACTTCTCCTGGCAAAGGAAAATAATGTTTTTTTTTAAAAGGACAGAAGTTGATGTTTTACTTACATCTATGTATTACACCTCAACATACAATAATACCCCAGATAACGATTGCATCGGATAACGCTAGAATCGGATAACGATACAAGTTTTTTGGAAAATAACTTGCATCGGATAACAATTCTGGATAACAATCCTTTAGTGTTATCCGATTCAATTGTCTGGAGGGTGGGGGTGGATTGGGTAGAATGTCTACCAAATCAACCCCCCACCCATTGGGGGGTTGATTTGGTAGCCCAATTCACCCACCCCCCCAACTGGAGCAATCTCTGCGAGTGCAGTAGGGTCGGAGGAAATGTGCGCTCACAAGCGCATTTCCCCCAACCGTACTGTGCTCACAAGAATTCTTGTCAACGCAGTAGGATCGGGAGGAAAGGTGCTCGTGAACGTGCATTTTCCCCAACCCTACTGCACTTGCAAGAATTGTTGCAAGCACTAAGGGTCCCGTCGGGTCGGTAGAAGAGGCACCCGCTGGCGCGCCTTCTCGCACACGAGTGGGCACCTCTTCTCCAGAGTCTCCACTGGACTCTTAATGTTCGCTAAGAGTCTGGTGGGTTCGGTAGAAAAGGCCACCGTTGGTGCGCCTTCTTGCACAAATGCGAGCACTTCTTTTCCGGACCCCACCAGACCCTTAGTGAGGGCTAAGAGTCCAGTGGGATCGCTGAATTCAGGGCTTTTTTTTAGCATTGTTCAATGCATGCATTGGACAACGCTAAAAATCAGATAACGTCATGACTTGTGGAACCAAGTCATAACGTTATCCAATGTTCTATTGTATATTTCTTTTGCATTTGGATCATTTAAGAAAGAAGGCAAGAAAAGAGAAGATGGGATTAGATTAAAGAGAGACTTTGATTCACTGGCTGAAATTCCATTGCTTAGCATGGTAAATGACACTAGAGAGG
Organism: Furcifer pardalis; assembly: GCA_030440675.1. Classification (NCBI taxonomy): domain Eukaryota; kingdom Metazoa; phylum Chordata; class Lepidosauria; order Squamata; family Chamaeleonidae; genus Furcifer; species Furcifer pardalis. The sequence continues at coordinate 14,246,865 of CP126895.1, read as the reverse complement.
ATCACTAAATCAGTGGGGATTTGGAGAGTCAACTCCTCTATATGTTCTATTGATTCAAATTGGCCTGCTTTAATTGCCACTTACTACGCTAAAGTAACTTTTCCTATGTCTAGGCCAGATGTGAAACTGCCAAAATGAAGCCACCTTTTGATGAATTTATTCTGTAGTTCCTAGAGAAGTCCCATTTGTATCAATGGAACTTAAAAAGGAGCTGACTCAACAAATTCCTACTGATCCAGTGGGCTACCCCAGTGCACCATACTGTACAAAGTGACAGAATTTCAGGCACTGTGTAGATTTGGGTGGAGGGGAGTTGAGTTGTTGTAAAGGAGAAACAGAAACAATTTGCAAACAGTAACTTTTTGTTCGCTGCTGCCTTGAACTCCCGTAAATATACAACAGACCTGATTATTTTACAGCTATCAAACCACTCACTGGTCATCAGGTATGTTCAATGTCTCTCCCAGATAGTCAGCATCTTGCCCCATCCTAGCAGAGAGCTGATTTGTCATGATAGTCATGTTTTCCCCTACAAATGAGACAGAGCTGTGTGCAAAATTTCTACTATGAGAATGTTGACTATCTTCCTTTAGTTTAATAAAAATGTCCATAGAAAAGAATTTCAGAAGAGAGAACATTTCAAATACATTTGTACTTACGAGGTTCTGAATTCTCATGCTTACAAGAGCCATTGTGGTGCAGTAGTTAAACTGCTGTACTGCAGCCCAAACATTGTGAGTTTGAGCCTGAAGGGGATCAAGGTTGGCTCAGTCTTCTAGCCTTTTGAGGTCAGTAAAATAAATACCCATCGTGTTGAGGGCAAAATGCAGTTTACCTGTAAATCGCCCTACGATGGGGCAGCATATAAGTGTAATTGTTATTGGTACCTTCTTATGAGGTGGGCTAAGGACTGTGTGATGATACATTGTCCTTAGTTGTACAACTGCCCCCATAGCAGCTGGTCATAGCTTACCCACACTTGCCTAGGAAAATATCACAAGGTAAATCTTCTTGGGGTGCTTTTTCAGATAAGGAAGTAGGAGCAGCCAAGGCGAGTGCATTACTGCAAAATGATGTAGAGAAGTTTAATAAAAAGAAAATGAAAGACACTTACGTTATAGTAACCTCAGAAGCATAGCAAAATGGTCACTGCAATGAGGCAGATAAAAAGAAGCCTCTTTTATTGAAAAATAAAACTGTTAGGAAATTGGAAGACAGACGATGGTAGTTTTACCTGTTTTGGGGTAATGGGACTACCTCAGTCTCTCTTAAACCATTCAGGGGCTTACAGGGAAATAAGGGCCCAGAACGTATCTGCAAAGGTCACTCAAAACTATAACATTTGAATGCCTAGAGATGGCTTTAAATGATAAAAATAAGAAAGGTTGAGGCAAAAAAATGTAGTAGATTTTTCGATACACACACTCAGGTTTTTATTTTCATCATCCCCCAATCATGGAAATTCACTTTTCATAGTTATTACCCAACGTTTTTCTATCACTATTTGAAGGCTGCTTCCCATCACAACTGCCAACATGCTGACGAATGACATTAGGCAGATGGCACTAAGGAGGAAGCAAAAGGTGGCCCACCTGCTGTTACACTTGCTGTGGCTGCCACTTGCAATGCAAAGCAAAACAAAGCCCCATGTGGAAAATTCCCAAAGATGTGATGCAAACAATGCTAATACTGAAGATACCGTATATACTCTAGTATAAATCAGGTATTTTAGCCCCCAAAATGAAGTCCAAAAATGGGACTTGACTTATACTTGGGTCAACATAAACACTCAAAAACATAATGTAGACAAAAGTCTACATTAATTAATTTTACCATATTTTCATGTATTTTTGTTACTGAAACTCACTAGTAGCTGCTTCATTTTCCACCCCTGACTTATACTTGGGTCAATCTATTTTCCTAGTTTTAGAGGTCCAAATGAGGTACCTCGACTTATATTCAGGATGACTTATACTCGAGTATATATGGTAACTTCTGAGAAGTTGTTGAAGAATTTTTTTTTCCTCTTGAGAAATCTCTGTGTTTAGCCAGGTTATCCTGCTATGGTAATAGAGTAGACCATAACGCCAGTGACTCATTGCCAAGTGTCAGTTGGTGGTTAACTAACTTGACCACCCTGAGGACTAAATGTCTTTGGGTGCCGAAGTCCACAGGGAAGGGTGATGGTCCCCAAGTGCATTAAATCCCACTTGAATCCATCTTGATGGAGGGCAGCAGCTTCATCAATACTGGCCTGGGGGCTAATGAGGATTTTGCATGCTGAAAGGGCTCAGGACCAGAAAGTGACTCGCAGAACTGGATCAGTGGTATGGGTGTCATGCTGCAATGCAGAAGGCAGATGAAAGGCCATTGCATTATAGCCTCAGGACAGTCTTAATGGCTGATTGCCATGAGGATCACCAATATTTGGATTTGGATATGGCAGAAGGAGGAGGAGGAGGAAGAGGAGAAATCTGGTGAAACTGACCCACCAATTTCCATTTATTTACAGTAGAACCCAGTATAACAGAAATAATTTGTTCTATGAGGCACTTCGTTATACAATTTGTTGCTTTATATGATGCATGCATCATACAATGAAAATCCCTATGGGAAAAATCGTATGAAAAACATTCATTCTACGATTTTTCCCATATAGATGTTCGTTGTATGATTTTTCCCATAGAGATGCATTGCACCATATAACAAAAATTTTCATTATACGGGGCACAATGGTTTTTCAAATCCTCTTCATTGTATGATTTTTTTCGCTGTAAGAGGCATTCATTATAAGGACTTCTTCTGTATTTATTTTGCCACAAGTGGGAAATTTGGAGCAGCTCTTCATGCACAGTTCTGCTCTGCTGCTTGTACTCTGAAGACTTCTTAGACCCATGGTGGGGAACTTGCAGCCCTCCACAAATTGTTGGACTGCAACTCCAATTAACCCAAGAGAGTAAACTATGTTGTAAGCATTTCTAAGGCGCCACATAGCTTAACAGTTCACAGGTGAAGACGGGAAGAAGACCTCATAGGCATTCCTCATCTTAGAGCAATGTTCCCCAATCTTTGGTTTTTGGACTTCAATTCCCAAAAGCCTAAGTCACTTCCCCAAAGCATTGATCAGCCAATGTACTGATTTAGGTTTCTGGGAATTGAAGTCCCCCTGTGGGATGTGGGCCCTACGTTGGGAACCACTGTCTAAGAGGCAATGGCCACTACACTGTTTGATGCCCTGCCTCCAAAAAGAGGTTATTTCCCACTGCTCACCCAGAGCAGGCAACCAAACATGGAACATGTGCAAGTGTGATCCAGACAGCCTCACTGAGATTTGCTCACACGAACTGAAGCAGGAGTACAAAACTACCAACACTACTAACATACATGTAATTATCGACTCTTGACATAATAGTGCAACTATTAACTAACTAACCAGGGTACACAGAAAGAGCCTCCTTGAAGATTGTGGTATTTTTGAACCACAATCAGTGATGGGATGTAACAGGTTCTCACCAGTTCGCCAGAACCGGTATTAACTTTCCCCAGTGTACCGGAGAACCGGTAGCAGCTTTTTGGGGGAACCACCTTCGGGACTTACCTTTTCACTGGGTCCCCCCCTGCGCATGCGCACCAAGCACTTGGTGTGCATGCACGCCTACAGTGCTTGGCGTGTATGCACGGCCTCCTTGCTGTCCTCCCAAGTGGGGAGGAGGAAGAGAAGCTGCTAGCCTGAAGCTCCCTATAGCCTGCTCCCCAGGGTAAGTGACTCACCTTTGGTTGTGGTGTGTCTGTGTGTATTTTAATGTGTATTTAATACCTTTACCTATATTGACGTACTGCCACAGTTCCTAAGAAGGCCTGGTGTGTGTGTGTGTGTGTGTGTGTGTGTGTGTGTGTACTTATTTTTATTTTATTTTATTATTATTTTGTAATTTTTTTATTTTTTATTTTGCCCCCGCCCATGACATCATGATGTTAGCTCTGCCCACACTGTGATGACATCATGGTGGGGTAGTAAAAATGTTGACATCCCACCACTGACCACAATCGGGTGTACCCTGGCCAACAGCCACCTTGTACCAACTAATCTTTCTCACACTAAGTCGGGCGAAAGAAACTGCAGAATGAACTCACCAAAAGGCGACTTCATTTTGGCAGTTTCACATCTAACCTAGACACAGAAGAAAACTAAATAACCAGTAGTGTAACCCTGTTATTTTTCTACATTAAGCCGTTGCCATAAAAAAAAATGGGGCCCAATTCAATCCCCGATAATTTTATATATTGCCAGAGGCAGAAGAATGGTACTCAAAGAACCTCAATATATTTTAGTTTAAGGCTCCTATTCTCAGTAATGAGGCCTCAGGAGTTGCTTCTTAATCTTTTAGAATAGGGTAGGAGCTGGAGAAGTTTGAGAAACACCAAATAAATATCACTATGGGAAAGGGTGTGCAACCATTCTAAGGAGTCTCAGTACAGTACTCAACCATCAGATTTCAGTACACCCATTTCTGCCTCAGACTTGATTTCTCCATCCTTACCATCCATTGTGCACTGCTGCATCTATTCACACATAATCATGATTGTTTGTCATTTCTACATATCTTGCTCCTTTACTTGCAATGTTATATTGTTTCAAATTCCATTTAAACTAGTGCCACCAACATGGCAACAGGCAGTGATGGGATGTTACCGGTTTGGACTGGTTCGCCCGAACCGGTAGCACCCCATCAGCCAATTGCATTTGGAAGAGAAAGTACAAAATAGCTGTGCAACAGCACTTGCGTTTTATTGGAAAGCTTGCTTCTAACTCACTCCATGACTGGTTTCACAGATGCTTCTCCAATTTGCAATAAAATTCCATTTTATGCAGCTCCATATGACAGGATATTCAAATAATAGACATGCTCACTAATAGGAACACTGAAACTATACAGACCCACACATAATAGTTTTGCCAAGCTTCATAAATGCTGTTTTTTGTATTTGTACCACTTGCACATACTTCTCCTGAGCAGACGCTGCACCTAAATAAACCTGACTTTTATAAACTGCAAGCAAGAGAGGCTGTGGAAGAAAAGAACGACTGCTTACCAATAAACCAGCATGACTCTGCACCAAATTGAAAAATAAAGGCTGAAAATCTGTGAGGACTGAATGTCAAGAAATGGTGTTGGTTTTTTTTTTTTGTTTTTTTTGTTTTTTTTTTGGGGGGGTGACATCTATGTCTGATGTGCCATTTTCTCTATCCCTCTGGAGTCATACAAGATTTGCAGCTGACCCTAAGGCAGTTTTTTCTGATTCACATTCCATGGAGAACAGCGAACTGCACTTCCAACTGGAAGCTGTACAAACTAAAGAAATCACCAACTTCCAATCATCAGAAACCTCATACTGGCTTATAAATCCTTTAATACTAACTGTCACAAGATCTGCTTGATTTTTTCCCCTGAGGGAGGGCAGAGCTGCATTGTGGTCTCGTATCACAATTCATATTGAGTATTCCACTGCAGTACTACAGTGGTACCTCATAAAATGATTTTAATCCGTTCCACGGGACTCATTGTATGAAACAATTGCTATACAATGCATGCATCGTACAGTCAAACCTCGCATAAAGAGTGCCTCGCTTAAAGAGTAACTAGCTTAAAAAGCAGAATTTTCTCTGAATGTTCGCTTCGCTTAACAAATAAAACCAACCAAAAACTCGCTTAACAAATAAATCGGGGTTCGCAATTCCCCCCCCCACACACACACAAATGGCCATTTACAATGGTGTTTCGCTTAAAGAGCAAACTCACTTAAAGAGCAATCCTTTGGAATGCATTATGCTCTTTAAGCGAGTTACAACTGTATAGGGATTTTCCCTATGGAATGGATCATATAATGATTTTTTTCCACTAAGTGGTTTTTCCCATTGTAAAATTGTTGTACGGGTTTTTCCATAGGGAAAATTGTTATGCAGAATGCCATATTTTCCCCACAAAACCTAATTGTTATGCGATTTTGTTGCTATGTGGAGCAATTTTTGTATGAGGTTCCACTGTATATGCCTGTCTAACTCAAGCCTTGTCTTCTGTGAAGGAGCCCATGCCATTCTTCATGACCATAAAACAGAAAGCTTGGGCTGTCACCCATTTAAAGAAATATTACTCAATCTGCCGTATCATTTTAAGTGACTACGCTTCCAAACTCCTAAATATGAACAAAAACAGGCATTCTGAGCTGTTCTCTGTCATAATACTAAAACTCAAAGTCATCCACTGATGAAAGATATAAGAGACAGAACAATGTTCATCTATTGCAAGATGTAGTGTTGGCCACCAATTGAGACAGCTTTGAGAGAGAATGGGCTAATTTGGGGAGGATACAGCTATCAGTGGCTACAGGCCATGATGCTTATTTGTTACTGCCAATATAAGAAACAAATACTGCTGAAACAATGACTGAGGAACATGAATGGGAGGATACTGCTAACCTTAAGTCCTACTTGTGGCCATCCCATAGGCATCCAATTGACACAGCAGGAAAACAGGATGATACATTGGATGGAACTCTGATCTGGGTTATCAGAGCTATCTTCATGTTCTTATCAGTGAAATCAGACTTACTTAAAACCATAGTGTGTAATCTATGGACTCTAAGCCATTCATGAAAAGTTAAACTACTACAGAATTCTTTCCGTTTCTCCCACATGCAAAATCTAATTTGCTTGCTGAAGAGGTTTTACACCACAGCTACTGAATATAGAGTTCTGTCAGGGGGATATCAGACATGTGCCAGCTGTTATCAGCATTAAATATTTATTATGGAATTTTGAAGCTGAAATAGGGAGGCATACCATCTCAGCTGAGAACATACAATTTTACATTTGATTTCAATCAAATAATTAGGGGTTGGAATCAGTTCACACTTGGGCGCGATGTCTATTGGACAAAATAATTTTCTCACATACACACACATGCACGCACACCTTGAGGCATGGACTGCAAGATTAACTTCTAGCCCTGACAATGGACAATAACAGGAAATTATATTTTATGAAGTGCTCTCTGAAATGCAAAACAAGTGAGTTCTGAAGTATCCTTCCACTCCCATGAAATCAGAACATTAGAAGAATGAATTTGCTGTTTGATTATAAGGCCATGTTAGTAATGATAGTTTGAATATAGTGTATTTGTTCTGATTTAAAGTCTTTAAATCATATTTATATAACAAATGATATTTAAGCAAGATCTGAGGTCTGGAACTTAAAATACTTATTATCTTTAGTCTCGATTCAATACAGCCACATCTCTCAGAGAATCCTAACTTTCCTAGACATTTTTCTTCGAAGAAGACTCCCCATCTATCCATACTTCACAAATCCAACCCAATGCATCTGGAATATGTTCAGTGAGCAATAAAATGCTGGCCGTTTATTGGACACAAGAGGATAAATAACAGCTAGCGTAGTATAAATAACAGCTAGTAGAGTGTCAAACTGTAGCTCAGAAGAGCTGGTCTCAACCCCCATTGCTTGGTCAAGAAATTCATTAGGAAGGTGTTGGTAAAAGCATCCCTAAAATATATCTCAGAAACCTTAGAAGACTCACCATAATTTGGAGTTGACTTGATGTGGCGCACATCATACATGAAAAGGAACAAAAAATTGGGAACAGAAAAAATGGAAGAAAGGGGGAGAAAGGGGGCACAGCTGGCTGGTGTTCAAGGGAAATAGTTCTCAACTTTTTATATTCATGCCCCACCTATCACTCTAAAAAATAATGCAAGTCTCACAGAGGAAAAAATCTTTTCTGGAGAGGTCTCTGATATATTCAAAGTTATTGCATCTACCATTTACAGTTGGTGGGCAGAGGAAATGGTAGGTTAGGAGAAACATAGAACACCCAAAATTATAAATAGTATAACAAAAGTCACAGGCAGATAACCATATGGCAAGTAGGATTGGTAGGAAATTGCATATCACATTTGCAAGACAGCAAAAGGAATAAAAGAGAGCATCCATAGCAATTTCTTCTAAAAATGCTGTGTCTAGACTACTTTAGCAGTGCATGTATCACTGGTTGCAAATTAATGATTTGAAGCACTCTATATATCCTGGACAACAACACCTGCCTTTTTAGAAAAAATCTTGAGTGGAGGAACATCCACAGGAATTGATGATAGCATCAGCTACTTCCTCTGCACACACTGGTCTTATCCTTAAATGCTGTGTTAGCTAAGTATTTGATGAAACCATAACTATTTATTTATGTATTTATGTATTTATTTATTTTTCCAATTTGTATAGCCACCCAACTCAAAACGACTCTGGGCGGCTCACAACATTTAAAACAGCACAGCAGTCCAAAACATTAAAAACCCATTAAAAAACCAATTAAAAAAATTATGTGCTAATGTGTGTAAAGGAACCCAGACTGCTTATAGCTGCACATTTGATTTCCCTGTACATAATGATGGTAAGTGTGTGGCTAGATATGGTCAGTCTTATGTTGGCTGGTAAAGATGATTTCTCACCTTTTCCTCCCATTTGTGAGGGGTTGTATGAACCCCACTGTTGTCACTCAGTTGTCTGATTCAGTAGCTAGGTTGATTAGGCAACATTTCATTATCTGCAGTTTGGCCCAATTTGCTGTTTCAAGTGAGCTCAGAAGATTCAAACATGCAAATAAGGGTAAAGGCAGTCCAGGGCGATTGGTCCATGGGCCACTGACATCACAATGGGCCTTACAGATTCAGTCAAAGAAACTGTCATTTCCAACAGATAGAGAAAGCTGTTGATTTCCTATCAGATGAAAAGTTACAGACTCCCCCCTCCCGCCAACAAGCTACATTGCCATCTCTTACTTCAGGTAGGTGTGCTCTTTTTGTTATACAAGGATAGAACACCAGTTGCTGTCTATTGTTGAACTGCAACCCCCATCTCACACCTCTACAACTCCCATCATCTTTTCTTACTGCAGCTGCCATTATCCCTCATCACTATCCTTCCTCACCACAATGCTGGCTACATCTCATAGGAGTTGCCATCTAGTACTACCTGGAGAACTTCAAGTTGGATTACAAGCTTCAGAGATTTGGTTTATTGCCTCCCCATCCCACTCAGGTCTCTGGTGGCTTTTCTTCTGCCTTTACAGCTAAACCACTTAGAAAGCAGCAATGACAGGAAGGCAGACAAACACCTTCGCAAACTTTTGAAACATTAGCAGAGAGAGCCCTTCTGCATATAATCAGTCTACTATTTTTAGCTTCAAGTCTGAAGATTACCAGCCTTAAGCGTGACATGTCCTTTGCTTTTGTCCAGGGAGCTCTTGATTTGCAAAGCCTCTGAGGCTTAATTGTACTGCCATGTTTAGTTTAAATGGATTGTTTTTTTAAAAATCACATTGCTGGTATGGATTTTTAATTATTTAATATTTTGGTGGTGCATTCTCACAGCTGCTGTGAATATAAAGGCGATTTCTCACATTCTAAAGAAAGCCTAATGAAATACAAGAAATTCAATATGCAGCTATGAAAACTATAAAAAGAATGGGTGAGAGCTTTTTGGCCAACACAGAAACTTGATCTACTCAGTTTTACATTTGTTACTTTGCAAAAAAGGGGGGTCACACTCCATCACAATAGGTTAAACTAAAGCCCTATGTGTCCACATTCAAGATTACATAGAATAAATCACAGGTTCCCCCCCCCCCCCAGTATTAAGACTGACTTTGGGTAAGTCTAACATGATTGACTATCATTCCATGTGTTAGTATATATCACATTTTGTATTACATCATCTCTTTCATAATCAGCCCAGAGTTTTATCAACTTAATCCAAGCAACAATTGTAGTTAAGGCAAGCCATGTCACTAAACTCAGCTCAGAATTACATTTGTTTCTAGATTAAAATGGTAATTGCATTAGAGTTTTTAATTGTTTTTATATCCAAAGATAAACAATGAAGGGTAACAATATATGTAATTTCAGACTACAGTGGCTGTTGAAACCACACCTTTCACATCAGGAACTATGCTACTGTTTGGGGAGAAGACATAAGTATGAAGTTATTCTCTATTGTCAATTTGTGTTTCTGGTTTTAGATCTGGCATGCAATATTAATCCCAATCAAACTGGGCCCATAATCTCAATTTAATCCACTAACAATTCTTGTAAAGGCAATGATGGGAACCATATTCACTTTATGTCAAAGTTGTTTTCAACTGCAAAACTAGTCAAATAAGCACAGTAAAGGAGGAGTAGCATCTTCCATAAGGAGTAGGCTAATCCATTCTAAAAACTGAAGCTTCTGACAAAGTTGAGGCAAATTAACGCCTCAAAGCCCAGTGCAATCAAAATCTGCAGAGGTAAAAATTACATGAGAAAAGATGAACTGAGATTCATGTGAGTGTGACTCTGAGCCTGAAGGTCTTTCCAGACTGTGAAAAGCATTTGTTACAGTTTGCTACAATCAAGAAAGGTGAGTGATGTGCAATTTGGCATGATCCTCCCATCGGAAGGAGAACCAACACTTCCAGTCTAATTGAACACTTCTGCTAATCGTTTGTGAACAATTATGAAAAGTGTATCTTTTTATATCATCTACTGTAGATCTTTACTGATGTGATACATGATTTTGTTTAAATTAAATAAAAATTTCTTTGTCTGTGTGTATTGCCAATAAAGAAACTTCCTGCAACTGTAGTTTTGATCAGCAATGCACTCTCAAAAGTTTGTATTATTTAAATGAAGTAATGCATCACATCAGCAATTATCTAGGGTAATTGAGGCAAATTTATGGTACACATGGCAGAAGGAGCACTCAGACCCCTCTCTGTCAGCACATACACCATCACCCCAGCACAGAGTTTGTCCCGCCCCTCTGCCCTGCAGCCCAATGGGAGCAAGTCCTCTTCCCCCCCCCCCAGCACACAGCTCACCCTGCCTATCTGTTTGAGCACTCAGTCTCTAAAAGATTTGCCATCACAGATCTAAGGGGTACACAGAAAGAGTCTCCTCAAAGATTGTGTTATTTTTATACCACAAACAGGCTATCCTGGTAATGGCAACCTCGTGTTGCTGGCTAATCCTTCTCATACTAGGTTAGGATACAGGAACTGCAGAATAAACTCACCAAAAGGTGACTTTATAAAGTATACAGTACTTATTAATTATGCTACCCAATCACTGTGTACCTGATGTATATAAATTGATATCATGAAGCCTCACTTCCATGTCTGATTAAGTGGACTTGATCTACAAAAGCTAATATAACAGTTAATCTTCAAAGTCCTATAGTAGTTTTGTTTTTGTTTTGTTTATTTTCTGATTTATTTTTTCAGTTTCATGTCTGGCCTAGACACAGAAGAAGAAGCAATTATCTAGAAGATGTAAAAAGAATTATTTCACTTCTCCTGACCATTTGTAAACAATCAGAGGAAGTGATCAATTTCCACCAAACTGAAATGGTCAATCAGCAGTTGATCCTGGAAGACACTGGGAATGGTATAAATGGGAGTGTGCTATAATAGTAGACTCCCCTGATAGTTGACACTTAATGTTCATCTGGACAACCTCTGAGTCCCTTCTCCCAAGCAGCATCTAACTGACGCTGCTACAATTTTCCTGCCTTTCAAATGGCTTCTTTACCTTTACCCGCCAAAGTCAATTCCTTGCTAGCAGATGGCAAGTAGGAAGGGGGAAAATAGGAACACTGCACTACCTTTCTTCATTCCCAGAAAATATATATTGTTCCTTTGTCCTGCACCATAAGATGTGACCATGGCACCTTACCAGGGTACCTTCTAGGCAGTGGTGGGTTGTCAATTTTTTCGCTACCCCACCGTGATGTCATTACATCATGAGCATAGCCGACGTCATGATGTCATGATGTCGTGGGTGGAGCAAAAAAATGGCTGCACATGCATCAAACCTCCGTTTGACGCATGCGCAGTTCTATTTTTTTAGTGTGCATGCGTCAAACCTCTTTGATGTATGCGCACTGAAAAATAGAACTGCGCATGTGTCAAACAGAGATTTGATGCATGCGCAGTTCTGGGCAGCCATTTTGGCTGCTCGGAAATACATTTCTGGAGGGGGGCTGGAGAGACGACCGAACCGGTCACCCGGGGGTTTACCATCACCACCCCGGCAACCCCCTCCTGATGGGTGCTACCGGTTCAGGTGAACCGGTCCAAACCAGTAACATCCCATCACTGCTTCTAGGCCTGGAACCACTAAAAGTATCCAAGTCTGTCTATACTGTTCCATAGCCAGAGCCTTGTTGCTACAACAATCATGTATCTCTCTTTTTTTTTCTCTCATTCCATTGTGCAGAAGTTCAGCCTGGCTGAAATCCTTAGCCCTTTTTGAACAGAAAACAGTCAAATATGCTGTTTATGAAACTAACTAAAGATTTCCTTGAAGGCATTCCCTGGGCAGGACATTCCACAGGTCAGTAATCCAGGCCAAAGGCCATAAATCTGTAGACCAGGCCAGTTCACATGTCCATTGTTCAGCATACACTTGTGCCCTAAAAGTAGGCCCTAGTTAACAAATAGCAACCACAACACAGAATAAAAGATTTAACTTACTTGCCTGGGGAGAGAATTTCCATTTTTTTCCATGGCAAATAGTCAGGCCAAACAGATAGAATTAATGTTGTGAAAAGCAAAGCAGCATTAGAATTCAAAGCAGATTCTTCGTGACATACTGTATCGATCAGAAAGTGCTTGTACTGATTGAGGGTCCGATTTTCTTGCTTTTCTTGAATTTAATTCTTTTTCCTTCAAATTAGCCACCTTGGCACTTTTTTATTACATAAAAGCAATCTTTGTCAGGCTTAATTTTATACGGTGGCAACCACTGGAAGAGTGTCATTTTGAAAGTGTATTTAGAGGACTCGTTCTCTGTATTCCAATTAGACAAGTATGCCTTCTTGTTTTCAACCTCTCCACAGCAGAAAGAGAGAGTAGTTGATTTAACCCAAGGGTGCCCAAACTTTTCGGCCCGGGGGCCGGATAACATTTTATCAGATGCTCCGAGGGCCGAACTATTTCTCCATGGTACATACATCCACCCAGCCTTGCCCCCGCCCCCGCCACCACTAACGCCTTTGCCGCCGGCTCCTCTTTCGCCGGCTCCTCCTTCGCCGCCTTCGCGGTGTCCTTTAAAAGTGTCCTTTTAAAAAAATATGACAGATCCTAGAAACTCACATCCAGCTTGGTCATTGTGGCATCCAAGGAGCTGTTGTTGTGTTCCAAAGCTTCAGGTAGGTGGGATTTTAATTAGCAATGAAAAGTCATTAGCCTTAGAAAAGATCTGCTTCCTGACATCATGTCAGGAAGCTGATCTTTTCTAAGGCTAGTGACTTTTCATTGCTAATTAAAACCCCACCTACCTGAAACTTTGGATTTTAATTAGCAATGAAAAGTCATTAGCCTTAGAAAAGATCTGCTTCCTGACATCATGTCAGGAAGCAGATCTTTTCTAAGGCTAGTGACTTTTCATTGCTAATTAAAACCCCACTGACCTGAAACTTTGGATTTTAATTAGCAATGAAAAGTCATTAGCCTTAGAAAAGATCTGCTTCCTGACATCATGTCAGGAAGCAGATCTTTTATAAGGCTAGTGACTTTTCATTGCCAATTAAAACCCCACGTACCTGGAACTTTGGATTTTAATTAGCAATGAAAAGTCATTAGCCTTAGAAAAGATCTGCTTCCTGACATGATGTCAGGAAGCAGATCTTTTATAAGGCTAATGACTTTTCATTGCCAATTAAAACTCCACGTACCTGGAACTTTGGATTTTAATTAGCAATGAAAAGTCTTTAGCCTTAGAAAAGATCTGCTTCCTGACATCATGTCCTGCCTGGCTTGCTGCAGCCTCAGAGGGTGGGGGAACTTCAAAATTAGCGCACATTGGGTCTCCCAATCAATTTAAAATCAGGAATTACACAATGCACAGCCATAATACTGTAAATCAATTTCGACTTCCAACTTATACTAATACTTGAATCAGTGTAAAATAAATCACTTCAGACCAGTGATGGTGAACCTTGGCACTACAGGTGTTCTTGGACTTCAATTACCAGAAGCCTAAATCAGCACTTCTGGTGATCAGGACATCTGAGAATTGAAGTTCCATAACACCTGAACTACCAAGGTTTGCCATCACTTGTTTAGACTTTGTGGCCACTCCTGTTAATGTTTACCTGGGAAAGCCCAGATAAACTTGCAGCAGGAGGTGACATAGATTACAGCTGATTGGCAGAGGCAGCATTAACAGATCTGCTGCATCTCTCTGCAGCTGCAGATCAGCTGACACCAGTTACTACCAATCAGTGGGAGCCCCTCTGCTGCTATGGTGCATTGTTTTTTTAAAAAAATATTTATTCAAAGTGTCATAGCACTAGGACTCTTCAAATAAACATTTTTTTAAAAAAAGGATTACTGGTGGGAATAGCAGTTAGTCTTTAAAGTGCTACTGTGTATTTTATTTTATTTGTTTTGTTTTCTGAGATAGCTAGGAATGGTCTCCCTTGATCAGCTGGAGTCTGTTTTCACTGATCAGTGGGTTTGATCTGCCCTGGTAGTGCAGACAGATTTCCAGCTGATGAAGGAGAACATAACCATTTGGTCCACAGCATCTCTGATGCCATCGTGACTGCCAATCGGCTTACCTGGGACATCTCTATACCGCCAGTCAGCTGATCAATGGGAAATCTCATGGCGGCAGCGGAGATGCCACTGATTAGCTGGGGACAGTTTGCCCCATCAACTGGAGCTACCTCTGCTGCCAGAGTAGAGTGCAGCCACTATAGACATACAGTGTATCTAAATAGCTTTACAGTACTGCATATATACATATGAGACTGCAGTGGCTCAAGTCACTAAGACGCTGACTGGGAGGCGGAAGGTCAGCAGTTCGATTCCCGAGTACTGCAGGACGGAATGAGCTCTCATCTCTGTCCCAGCTCCTGCCAACCTAGCAGTTCAAAACCAAGAAATTGCAAGTAGATAAATAGGGACCAGTTCGGTGGGAAGGTAACAAGTGTTCTGTGGGCTGCAGTATCTAGTCATGCCTGCCATAAGACCACGGAAATGCCTGCAGAAGCAGACAGCACTAGCTCTTCGGCTTAGAAACAGAGATGAGCACTGACCCCTAGAGTCGGATAAGACTGGCTTTCGAGCAAGGGAAACCTTTACCTTTATGATTGCAAGTAGATAAATAGGGACCAGTTCAGTGGGAAGGTAACAAGTGTTCTGTGAGCTGCAGTGTCTAGTCATGCCTGCCATAAGACCACAGAAGTGCCTGCAGAAGCAGACAGCACTAGCTCTTTGGATTTGAAACAGATGAGCACTGACCCCTAGAGTTGGATACGACTGGCTTTTGAGCAAGAGAAACCTTTACCTTTATATATACATATAACCTAGCAGTTCAAAAGCAAGAGATTGCAAGTAGATAAATAGGGACCAGTTCGGTGGGAAGGTAACAAGTGTTCTGTGGGCTGCAGTCTAGTCATGCCTGCCATAAGACCACAGAAATGCCTGCAGAAGCAGACAGCGCTAGCTCTTTGGATTTGAAACAGAGATGAACACTGACCCCTAGAGTCGGATACGACTGGCTTTCGAGCAAGGGAAACCTTTACCTTTATGATTGCAAGTAGATAAATAGGGACCAGTTCGGTGGGAAGGTAACAAGTGTTCTGTGGGCTGCAGTGTCTAGTCATGCCTGCCATAAGACCACAGAAATGCCTGCAGAACCAGACAGTGCTAGCTCTTTGGATTTGAAACAAAGATGAGCACTGACCCCTAGAGTCTGATACGACTGGCTTTCGAGCAAGGGAAACCTTTACCTTTACGATTGCAAGTAGATAAATAGGGACCAGTTCGGTGGGAAGGTAACAAGTGTTCTGTGGGCTGCAGTGTCTAGTCATGCCTGCCATAAGACCATAGAAATGCCTGCAGAAGCAGACAGCACTAGCTCTTTGGATTTGAAACAGATGAGCACTGACCCCTAGAGTCAGATACGACTGGCTTTCGAGCAAGGGAAACCTTTACCTTTACGATTGCAAGTAGATAAATAGGGACCAGTTCGGTGGGAAGGTAACAAGTGTTCTGTGGGCTGCAGTGTCTAGTCATGCCTGCCATAAGACCATAGAAATGCCTGCAGAAGCAGACAGCACTAGCTCTTTGGATTTGAAACAGATGAGCACTGACCCCTAGAGTCAGATACGACTGGCTTTCGAGCAAGGGAAACCTTTACCTTTACGATTGCAAGTAGATAAATAGGGACCAGTTCGGTGGGAAGGTAACAAGTGTTCTGTGGGCTGCAGTGTCTAGTCATGCCTGCCACATGACCACAGAAATGCCTGCAGAAGCAGACAGCACTAGCTCTTTGGATTTGAAACAGAGATGAGCACTGACCCCTAGAGTCAGATACGACTGGCTTTCGAGCAAGAGAAACCTTTACCAAATTTAATGCATTCTCCAGGGCCTTTTGTAGACTAACTCCTGTATTTAAATTTGAGCTGTATTTAAATTTGAGGTGGACTTAAGATCAAATCCACCACATCAGGCAGAAGAGCAAAGCTTCATGGGTTGAATTTGTAAGAGCACATCAACTCCACAGGCACACAATGACGGGGCAAGCCTAAAGGTAAAGTAAGGTCTCTTTTTGCAACTGACGAAAAATCCTGGGTTATTTAAACCTTTGCAATTGCAAAAGGTTGCAGAGCAAACTTCTTTGCACAAGCGAGCTGAAAAGCAACATTTGTTGCTTCTGACAGTAAGGGAACATCCCGGGAGTCTTATTCAAACCTCCTACAAAGGGCTGCAAAACAAACTTCTTTTGCCCAGCCAATGGATGGGTGGATGCATTATTATGCATTGTGGCACCTGAGAAGTTGTGAACTTTTTTTGCTTCTCTTCTGATATCTTAAGTTTGCAATATACGCAGCCTGACAAAGAGATCTGAAGAACTCTAAACCTCGCTTCCCTCCCCCTCCCCCCTGCTCCTGGCTTTCTTTTTTAATTGCTTTAAATCAGGCATGCCCAAACTACTTACTTTTAGCTCCCACTGAAGTCCCTCTCTCCACTCTGGCGTATTGATTCAGCCATTCTAAAGTAGATTTGGCAGAACTCCTAGTACTAAGCAGAAGGAGGAAGGAACTAGGCAAATCACTCTTTCACTGACTTGTAATCCCTCCGCCCAAAAAAAAAGTTCACCCAAAAATTTTTTAAAAAAAATAAAATAAAATTATAAGAGTTCTTATACCATGTCGGGGGCCGGATGAAATGGCCTGGCGGGCCGGATGCGGCCCGCGGGCCGTAGTTTGGGCATGCCTGATTTAACCAAATGCTCCCTCTAACAGGAAAAATGCTTTGGAAATACAGACTCATAGACTGACATGGTCTATTAAATATCTTCTATAAGGCTAGGATCTGCAACATAGCAGATTGTTCCAGATGAACAGCTTTAAGCAGGCAAAACCTTCTCAGCTTTCCTTCTTGATTGCTAATTATGACACAAATCCCTTGAAGAGGCTGTTCATAAAACACTTGTTGGATATTAAGAGAGACATCCTTCCATGGATCTGCTAATTGACATCATCATGACTAGGGGTGGGGGTGGGGACACCTTCTTGTGTGTTTTAAACCCTTGGTGAATGTTAGGCTATTTTAATGGTTTTTGCTGAAAGCTAAAAATGTTTCCCAAACAGTAGGAGCCTTGCAGGTAAAGCTATATACAGCCATGCAAGTACTAAGATTTGCTACATAGGCAACCTGTGTGATACCTATATTATAGTAGTGGCACTGGATGACAAATTGTTTGTGTTTAGTTGTGACAGGTTCACTTTAAAGTTTTGTTACTGGCCTTTAAAACTTCAAATGATTTGGGCTCAAATCTCTTGAAGGGCCATTTTCACCCACACCAATGTATCCATTGTGAGTGCTCAGGATGGAAGGCCCTTCTTGTGCTCCCACCTATCAAGATAATTTGGCTGGTAAACATTAGCCAGAGGGTTTTCTTCTAGCTTTGGAGCAGTGCTCCAGTTGATATCCATGAGGCCCTATAACAGTGATGGAGAACCTTGGCACTCCAGGTGTTCTTGGACTTCAGTTACCAGAAGCCCAAGTCAGCATTCCTGCTGATCAGGGCTTCTGGGAATTGATGTTGAAGAACACCTGGAGTGCAAAGGTTCTCTATCACTCCCCTATAATTACAGGCCTTCAAGAAAACTCTAAAGATTAAGAAGGCTCTTTACCCTTCTACATATCTAAGCATATGTTTTTCAAATCTCATTGCATATATGATATTGCCGACATTTAACTTTATTTTTTGCATTGTGTTAGTGTTTCTATAGCTCACTGGGCTAAATCCTATTACTAATACCAACCAGAATAGACCCATTCAATTATCACAATCCTGTTTGCATAACTTTCCATGGCAGAAGCTGTAAATGTTATCAGCATGCACCAGTAAAATTTATTGGGACCATTTGCAGCAGTGATGGGATGTTACCGATTCGGACCGGTTCGTCCAAACTGGTAGCACCCCATCAGGAGGGGTCGCCAGAGGGGTGGTAAACCCCCGGGCGACCAGTTCAGTCGCCTCTCCAGCTCCCCTCCAGAAATGTATTTCCGGTCAGCCAAAATGGCTGACCGGAACTGCGCATGCGTCAAACCTCCATTTGACACATGCACAGTTCTATTTTTTAATGTGCATGCATCAAATAGAGGTTTGATGCATGTGCAGTAAAAAATAACTGTGCATGCGACAAATGGAGGTTTGACGCATGTGCAGACATTTTTAATATTTATTTATTTATTTGCTCTGCCCACAGCGTCATGACATCAGCTACGCCCATGACGTCCATGATGTCACGGTGGGGTAGCGAAGATTTTGACAACCTACCACTGATTTGCAGCAATCTAGAGGTGATATTTGGAGATTAAAGATTTCTTCCAATCCCAAGGCTCACACTAGCTTCTCCAGGGCAAAAATGAGCCTAGACAACCTTGGGACCTAAAATAAGGGGATGGGAAGCATTCAATTCGTTTAACATATTTTTTAACAGTAAAAGCTGATGACATCCTCATTTTGTACTGAACAAAGTTACATGAACAAGATCTCAGTCAATGAAAATGGCATGTTAAATTAACATTTATCTAAATCCTATTTATTTCCTGAACAACACAGAATGTAACACATTATATTTCACCTATAGCTGTTTACCACATGATAGGTTTTACCCTTAAAGATAGTTTATATACCTTATCTGTTAGTCTAAATTCATCTGATAGTTTTATATTAATAAATGTACAGAATCATTATTTTTAAGTGGAGAATAAATGATAGTTTCTTCAAAGGTTGAGTTGGGAGACATTGCATGGATATAAATTAGGATTATTTTAATGAAGGATACATACTCTGTGGTTATAGTATAAACACTTTGTATGGAGAAAGTTCCACATTTAGTCTCTGCTCTCACAGATTGAATAATCCAAGGTAGCAGGATTGGGAAAGTTTCCATGTACCCCAACACTTGGAAAGCCAAGGCAAATTGAAATGGACATATGTTGATTAGATGGACCAATGATTTGATTCAATGTAAGCTAATGTCTCTCAATATATGATGAAAGGGGGCTTGTCTTTTAACAAAGATGTTTTCATTCCCCAGAGGATTTTGCTGGAAACAAAATTATGCATACAAGATACAGCTCAGTTGCAGAGTGCTGCATTCAGTAACTGATTCATAACTAATAGATGGTTTCATTTTCCACAAGTGTTATTACATTTAGTGTTCTGCACCTTGCATTCTAAGTAGAAAATAAATCTACCCACAAAGGTTAATATATTTTGTGTGCATTAAGTCCATGGATATTTTTAAACTCTTGGTCTCTTGTCAGTGATCTTGAATTGCTGCAGAAAGTATTGTTTATGCAGTATTGTTCTGAATCATTCTATGATATTTAATTAGGAGATAGGAGTCATGCACATCAGCTGGAATACAGAAACAACTACCATACAAGAAGTCAGGAATCATATGTAGGGAAAATACATTCAGAAATGTCATATTTGTGGACAATTCAGCAGAGTGTCATCCTTTCCCAAGTTGAAGTCCAATATGTCTTTTGTCTAGTGAAAAGGGAGGTGTCAGATAGGACTAAGTAGAATCCATCGACAACTGAACCAACACTTATCTGTGTACACTTGAATCACATTTCTTGGTCATGGTGAAGTGAAAACACACAACTCAAATGGCTTGATATGGTACAGACAGATCAGAGAGAGAAGTGTTGTCATCTCTCCACATGAGCCAGAAGAGTTCTCCAGAGAGCACAAAAACTTATGAAGGATGAACCACTCTTGAGTTAGACTTCTCAACATGTTCAACTCAAGAATCTCCACAAACAATTTTTCTCTTTTGCAGCTTCCAGTGGATAACTTATGTTTTTAAAAGGATGCCACAGATAGAAGATATTAAGGCAAATCTTCCTCCTAAATTCTCATGTTTAAGTCTCCTCAATCATAAAACTCATATAGTTTTATTTTCTTAAAAAACTTTTCTTGCTAAGAACTAATCTCAAACCCATGTTTTGTTATGTATGGTCTAGGAACTTCATTATACATAGCTAGAATTTATGCCAGGACAAACAGTGGGCCTAGCATTCCTTTAAGATTAGCATAAACAGCAGAGGCTATGGTAACAATTACTCATTAAATCACCTTTCCCACTTATGGATCTAATCTCTTGCGCTGGAGGAGATTGGAAGTCCCAGAACACCCACTTGCATATATATTACAAAATTTCTGCTGCAGCAATGACAGGTAATGTCATTCTCACAGTAGTATCATCTTCCCTCCAGTCACAAAATCAAGTTCTATTTATAGAGCTATTCCCTCCTCACCTGAATTCCAAAGGGATCAAGACTTTTAAAATCTTCATATTGCACCAAGGAAATGCAAACACACAGCTTCTACTGGATTTGTATTATCAAAGCAAGAGATTCAAACAACTCAAACCCAATGGTCAAATATCAGGCTTTTGATGTTAAATAGACTATAAAAGGAAGACCCAAGCACAGAACATTTACCAGCAAAATCTAAGGAAAAAGTGGAACCTTATAGATTTTTTTGTGTGTATGCCAGATTTCAAGGTTACTCTCATTTCCTAGCCACAAAAGGAATCTTATTTAGTCATGACAAACTTTGCTCATTAGTTTGCTATGGATGGTAACCCTCCACAGTTTACCTATTAATTTCCAAACCACTGATGTTTCCAGTCGTGTTTGAGTACTTCAGATTATCTTTCTGATACCACGAGAAAGCAAAAATCTTAAACATGAAAGGTACATATTATAATTTTAATGATTCTTTGACCAGAAGTAGGCCAATTACAACCATGTAGATTAGGATTACAACCATGTAGATTAGGGATTGCAGTGACTCAATTGGTTAAGATGCTGAACTCGACAACTGGAAGGTCAGAGTTCGATTCCTGAGTACTGCATGATGGAGTGAGCTCCTGTCTTTGTCCCAGCTCCTACCAATCTAGCAGTTCAAAAGCAAGAAATTGCAAGTAGATAAATATGGACCACTTTGGTGGGAAGGTAAACAGTGTTCTGTGCACTCTGATGTTGAGGCATGCCTGCCACATGTCCATGGAAACATCTGCAGATGCAGACAGAGCTGGCTCTTTGGCTATGAACAGAGATGAGCACCGAACTCTAGAGTTGGATATGACTAGCTTTCAAGCAAGGGCAACCTTTACCTTTACCTAGATTAGGATTATAATTAACACAATCAGTGTCTGTACTGACAACAAATTTAACCCTTCACCCTCTGCTGTCACCCTAAGAAAATACTACAGGGAGTCTCACCTGCCCCCAAGAGTAGATTTTGATGGGAATGTAGAATTGCACATATTGTGAATCTCATAGTGTTCTTTAAAGAACTGTTATGTGTATAATTTCATGAGAACAATTTAAAAAGGATGAGTTATGTTCCAGTTTAGACGGGAAAGGTAGGGGGAAAGTAGGCATTTTTTAAACTCAGCTAAATTTAAGTGAGGGTGGCAAATTTTTAACAGTTAAGTTGACATTCAATTAACATTTCAAGTTAGCTGACTACAGTAAAGTTACAACTGTAGAGGAGAAATCCGTTATCTTACCCCTCTCCTTGCAATCTCCTTTCTGAGCTGTGAAGGAAAGGAAGAAACTACCCAGAGTTTCTATGAAGTCATTTTCTTCCTGTTTTCTCATATGTAAGCCCAATCAGTCCTAAAATAACCACTTCAAGTTTGCTATTACATTTCCAATGGCAAATGTAATTCAAATGTGAATGTTTGATGGAGCAATGGAAATTATTATGAAATCTTCCAGTTCTTGCTTGGAAGTTAAGCACAAACCATAGTTTGCCAATTTGGCGATTATATCAAACTGAGGTTTGCTATCAATGAGAAAGTTGGGAGCAGCCTCAGAAGCAATGTAAAGTGGGAAGATGTACCTAAAACAGAGACATGAAAAACCCAGGTTGACAATAAATTTGAAACAAGTCCCAGTATTCAGGATATAGGTTGAGAATTTGTGGCTCTCCAGGGTCTCATCAGCCACAGCCTACATAGCTAGTGATAAGGAATCATGGGAACTACAGTTCTGCTACATACAGAGGAACACAATTAGGCATTGGTCAGTAATATTTCAGATGCCAGAAAGTTAGATGAGCAAGATTTCCAGGATGGCGTGTGTGCTCCAACGTTTCTTAATCTTTTCCATGACCGACAGACTAAGAACAAATTGCAAACCAACGTCATTGTGATAGCATGGAGGACATTTGCTGCCTAATACCCATATCTAAAGAAAATATGATGTGTCACATTACTGATCTCAGAGGAAAAACGAAATCAAGTTCCTCCAGCTTTTGATCTACCATAATGAGTCTTCTATTGTTCATCTTGAGTTATGATCTAATACTGAATGTTCCTTTCTGCACTGAAAGGACAGAGACTTCTTTTTCTTTTTCACCATAATTGATA
Source organism: Furcifer pardalis (assembly GCA_030440675.1). NCBI lineage: Eukaryota > Metazoa > Chordata > Lepidosauria > Squamata > Chamaeleonidae > Furcifer > Furcifer pardalis. The sequence continues at coordinate 14,223,836 of CP126895.1, read as the reverse complement.
CAATTATATTACAGAATTGATTATTTGGGTCTGTTATTTTTAGATTGTCATATTCGATATTTCAAAGTTATAATCCAACTCTTACAAAATAGGGCATGATCAAATCCTTGCTTATTAAAGAGCTCAGAAGTGGTAAACACATGTATCTCAGGTAAAGGTCACTCTTGCTCAAAAGCCAGTCGTATCCGCCTCTAGGGTTCACTGCTCATCTCTGTTTATAGCCAAAGAGCCAGCGTTGTCTGCGTTTGCAGACATTTCCATGGTCATGTGGCAGGCATGACTAGGCACCGGAGTGTTTACCTTCCCATCAAAATGGTCCCTATTTATCTACATGAAATTTCCTGCAATCAAACTGCTAGGTTGGCTGGAGCTGTGACAGAGAAGGGAGCTCATTCCGTCATGCAGTACTCGGGTATCAAACTGCTGACCTGCCACCTTCCAGTCAGCGTCTTAGCCACTTGAGTCACTGCAGTCCCTACATGCATCACAAGGGGCTGCCCAACTATAAGTTCTATTATACTTTATTATTTACTACAGAGAGAAAAGCTGGTGTAGGCTTGTTGATTTAGCCTATTTGCATCATTTAAGGCAGCCATCATCCAGCATATCATTAAGACCTGTGTCTGTTTTTTCAGACAAATATAACACACATACATTGCATTGGCACAACAACTGTGTAGAAACTCATTATGTGCTTCACTGCAGTGGGCTGAAACCAAGCAAATAGCATGCAATTAATTAGTTATTCTGAGGATTTTTACCTCCATGACCATGTTACAAATCTTTCTTTCATTAGTCATCTGAAAGGACAAGATGATGTCTGTTAATTAAGGCTTGGTCTATCTTTTATTTCCAGGAGGCATTTTGCAAGTATCTGGCATCTAGTGGGATACGGGTTCTTGGTAAAAGAAGATGTCATTTATTTTTGGAACATTATTGCAATTTAATGTTACCAGAATGGAAGAAGCTTGGTAAATTAGAACTGTATATTCTAACCCTGAATTTAAAAAGAGAGAATTCTGCACTATGAAAAGACAAATTCTGTAGTCTGTAAGACAGCACTTATTTACCATATTTAACATCTGTGTAATTTGACCAGGCTTTTTTTTTTTTTTTGCTAGCAATAGGGAAGTTCCTAATAGCCTTGACGTTTGTCAAAGCAACATTCAAACTTAATCACTGGAAATCCTGTTTGGTATTGCTACAGTTGCCAAAATTCCTGAGAAAGACACAATTGGACATTGCATAGTTTTTTGTCACACATTTATTGTATTCTTTACACAGCAAAGAAGTTGGGAGAGGGTTTTGTGGTGGGGCTACAACTCCAAATTCCTTTAACCAGCATGGGTAGTGGTTATGCAGGCAGGGAGATTCAGAGAGTTGTAGTCTTAGAGGTAGTATGTCCAAGCTCTAATTAAACCAAATTTGTTTACAGTTTTAGCCCTCATTTTGGCAATGACTCCAATTTTGTGGGGAAATTGAATCCATTCAGGGATTTAGTCAGAACTTTATAGGAGCTATCCAAGTTGCTGACCTTTGATTGATCCTATATGACCCTACCACTCCTTGCAGCTCTGAGCAAACACACAAGCATCCTCCTTTCTTCCAAGAGGGCTATATGTTCAAAAGAACATGATGATGTTCAGTATGGCTAACTGTTCGCTGGACATGTTTCTCTTTCAGAACAAATCATCAGTTGGCTTCCTATTCTTGGAGAAAAGTGGGAAACTAAATATGTAAGGTAAAAGCCAGTATTGCTAAACCATTGAAGTACTATTACATTCCATTATGTCCAGTTTAGCATTTAGCTTGACAATTTGATATTAATCTGATCCTGCATAAATATAACTACAATCAGCTACCTTTTTCTGCTCTACGTTCAGAAAATGACAAAAAAAAAACTGCTGGTAATGGGAGGTACTTTATTAGAACTCCTGGGGGGGAAATACAGCGGGACTGCTTGGCCATTAATATACACTCCAGGATTTCTGCTGGATTCTAGATGTAATCATGTAAAGTTACAACAAAGTATATTTCATTTCATTGTTCGACTTGTATGCTGCCCCACTCGCCAAGTGACTCTGGGCGGCTAACAGAGATAAAAAAATATACAGTTACAATTACAATTATCATAATACAAATTTCTAAACATTTCGAAAAATATCTCAGTTACAAAATATCATATTATCATGATGAATGGGAAGAAAGGTTACAAACATCATAGGCATTTCCTCTCCAAAGCAGTTTCTCCTGCCACCATGTCAGAAAGCAATAAACACAAGTCACTCTTAATAAAATTTTAATGGAATATTACTCAGTTTTTATGAAATCGGAAGATCATAAATGTGGCCAAGATGATAAAATTACAGGATCCCACACCTGGGCTTGTAACTATCTCTGCTCTTACTTGCTACCAAGAATGCACAATAAATAGCTCCCTAATACAACACAATGTTCCCTTCCCTCTTTTTAGCACTTTAAGTTACTGTCCCTTCCTTGTGTTTCACCTTGGAATCTGTCCTGCTGCAAAGAAATACTTTATATAGTAAATCCTCTTGTATGCTGCCCCAAGGAGCAATTTGAACAAAGGTGACACATAGTTTAAAAGCAGACCATCCTACTTCTGTCCTCTCTTGCAAAAAGAGTGTGCTTTGTTTCATTTTAAGCTAACACAAGTATGCTATAAGGCGGGGGTCCCCAACCTTTTTTACACCAAGGACCATTTTCATGCTAAATAACTTTCCCATGGACCAGTAAGTGGAGGAAGAACACAGGCACTGCACACAGGTGGGGGGCACAGCCCAGCCGTAGTTAAACAAAGTGGAGTTGGGACCTGGCCACCTGCCTATCTGCTGTGTCTGAAGCCTGTGCTCTCATTCCATTTGTGGGGAAGACCTGACAGAGCACATTGAAGGCAGAAGGCTGCCATCAGGGCTCCCAGTGCCTGTGGCCCAGTGGTTGGGGACCCCTGCTGTAGGAAGACCAGCATGCTGTAGCCCCAATAGTACCATATACAGACAAAGAAACTCCAGGGTCAAATCTACATTCAGTCACAAATCTCATGAGAATTTGCATGCTAGTAGCAAAGCTCTCCAGAAGCTTAGGAGAGTTGTTTTAATTTAATTTAATTTAATTTTTAGACTTTTATGCCGCACCCTCTCACAAAAGCGACTCTGGGCAGTTTTAAAATGTTTCTGAAAAGTTTGAGCTACTGATCTCTGAATACTTCCAGATTTTTGTTTCCAGCACTTTTCTTACTCCTTGACTTTCAGGACTTTGGGTCTTATCACGCTATGCTCTCTCTCTTTTTTAATGCTTTGTGGTTATTTTTAGATTGAAAGATGGTATCACTCAGTTGGTGGGAAACCCTTGGCCCTCCAGATATTGTTGAAAGCCAACTCCTATCATCTGTGATCAGTGGCCACCTGTACAGTGAGATAACAGGTGACTGAAGGCTGTGTAGTGAATCAGTTGGCGTAAATTCCATGTAAGCTTGATTATGTTTCACAGGAGGAACAGCAAGACATAATGTGTGAAAAATCAAAAGTGACTCCTAAAAAGGACCTTAATAACTACAGGATATGTCATAATTTGTCAGATGTTGTAGAAGAAAACAAATATCCTATAATTATGCCTGGCTCCTCATAAATAGTATTAGGAGGCAAACTCCTAGACCTCTCTTTTCAATAAAGTGCACAGTTAAGGAGGAATTTAGTTGATAAACATTTGGCCATGCAGAGCTTGGACAGTTACCTTGTTGCTGCTGCTGCTTTTCAAGCAATATGTTGTGGCCAGAATCCTACCACTGATTTATGTCTTTGTGTAAGAGAAATTGCAAAAGTCTTAACTGCAAATTGCCCTCATTAACAAGGGTTGCATTGCTAGACAGGTATTGGGCATGCACTCGGGAATGCAACTGGTGTCTCATTAATGACAGGCAATTTGCTATCAAGATTTACCTGATTTCTCTTACATAAGCATACACTTCTGGTCCTGCCAGGTTATCCTGCTATGGTAATTGAGTAGACCAGGTATTCTCAACCTGTGGCCCATGTGGCCCACAGCACCATTTCATGTGCACTTCCCACTGCCTCCACCACACCAGGACATGCCATATGGTAGAGGAAGGGCAAAATGGCCATCTGCCCCCTGAAGCTGTCTGAGGGAGCAAGACCCGGCCCCTGGCTTTAAAAGGTTGAGAACTCCTGGAGTAGACTGTACTGCCAGCAACTCAATGTCAAGTATCAGGCAGTGGTAAACTAACCTGACAACCATGAGGACTAACATCTTGGGTGCCAAAATCCACAGAGAAGGGTGATGATCCCCAAATGGATTAAATCCCACTTTAATCCATCTTGATGGAGGGCAGCAGCTTCATCAATACTAGCCTGGGGCTGATGAGGACTTTGCGTGCCAAAAGGGCTAAAGACCAGAAAGTGACTCGCAGAACTGGATCAGTGGTACGGGGAGTCACGCTGCAATGCAGAGGGCAGATGAAAGGCCACTGCATTATATTCTCAAAACAGTCTGCATGGCTGATTACCGTGAGGATCGCCAATATTCGGATTTAGATATGGCAGAAGAAGAAGCATAAACTGACAAGAGGATTCTGGTGGTAGAAAATGATTAGAGTAACTTGTTACTATTGCCAAAAACAAAAGTACAGGAAAAAGATATTACAGTAGTAATGCATTTCATTGATCATTCTGAGATTTATTACATTCTTAGTATTTTTCTGTCCTTTGTGAGGGAAGAGCTATCTCCATGCAAATAGGAAAAAGTGCCCTAAACCTGGGGAACACTCAAGATACCCAAAGAAAGATTCTTAGTCCTGAAGAAGTAGGAGGAAAGGTAAGAAATAAATGTTTCCTATTACATTAAAAAAGTTCATTGTTATGCCATTACCCTCAAAAACAACATGTCACATGCAACATTGTTATCTACAATATGTTACTTCCGAGCTGTGAACCTAACCAGATAACTCCTTTTTACGTGCATCTTTTGTTTGAAAAAATCAAAGCAAGTCTCTAGTCCTTTTCCTAATAGAGATAGAAGGGAGGATGTACAAGCAAAATATGTCCAATAATTTATCAAGGAGCAAACATTCTTGTCCTACCTTCTGGATATCTTGGTTGTATTAATATCCAAGCGGTATAAATTAATTAATTAAATTAAATTAATTAATTAAATTACACACACGCCACTTTTCTTTCTTTTCTTTTATTTCCTTCTCTCTCTCTCTCTCTCTCTCTCTCTTTGGCTGGTTGTTTAGGTGCATGGGTGGGCAGGCTGGCAGATAGATAGATAGAATATACTGCTTGCATGCTGACTGTAAGGCCCATTTTAAATACAGTAAAACCTCACATAAAGAGCACCTCGCTTAGAGAGTAACTTGCTCAAAGAGCAGAATTTTCTCTGAATGGTCGCCTCACTTAATAAATAAAACTAACCAAAAACTCACTTAACAAATAAATCGGGTTTCACAATCCCAACACCACCACCAGAAGTCACAATTGGTCATTTGCAATGGTGTTTCACTTAAAGAGCAAACTTGCTTAAAGAGCAATCCCATAGAACACATTATGCTCTTTAAGTGAGGTACCGCTGTACTTTAAATACATGTAACACAGGTCACAGGCTCACCTGACAGAAGAATACACAATAATCTCTGCTTCTGAGAGTGTTAGGTGTGTGTGTGTATCTGGAGCTTCTGGCCATATATTGCCTCAGGAAACAGTTCCTTACCTTTATTCTCATCACCTTTTCCTTCCATGACATGGTGTCATCTGAAGTTTGGGGGTTTACAAACTCTGGAGCTGTGATGTATTAGCGCCAGGTTTCTGAAAATGACTTTATTCCTTTCCTGGCAGCTTGCTGTGACCCACTAACTGAAGGCTTGTGGGTCAGCATGACTTCACACACCACCACTTGAGAAGCACTTTCATCAGCCTAGTTATTATGATGTCATAAAATTCTCACCCAGTGTCTATAAGCATCACTCTCTTAAACAGCTGTGGCAGAGAGAAGAAAGACCGGCTAGAGTTTGGTGCACTTTATTTTTATTCGATATTACTACATAACTTTTGTATCTATAGACTGTCATGAGAATGTAGTGGGTGCAGGGGTGTGTGTGGGGTTCTTGTTTTATTTTGTACAACACCCAGAGTAATCTGCATTCTCTGATTGCATGTAAATTAAATTAAATTAAATTAAATTAAAATGGAAATCATGCCACCAGCATTTGTGGCTTGTATGAAGCCTCTGGATTCAGCAAGCCTAGAATCAACCCTGCTCACTGGCTTTCTGTCTAGCGAGTATATATCATCTGCCCATAGCTTGGAATTACTGGAAATTACAAGTCACATATTCCCAGTTAGTATAGCTCTCAGCCATCCTGCCTAGGATGTTCCAGGTCTCAACAGTTAAAAAAAAACCCTTCTTCCTACTTCTGTTTCTGCCACTGACTCCACGCACAGGCTCAAGCCAGGAGTGTGCTGGGCACCTTGGGAGGGCGGTGGACAGGAAGTGATGAGGGCGCCTGGGGGGGGGGGAGAAATCTCACACATTCCTATTATTTATTATTTATTTATTCTTCAAATTTATACCCCGCCTCGCTCAGGCAAGCCTGACTCTAGGCGGCATTATACAAAAACAAAACAATATCCCACCAACCCCCCCCCCATCGAGTCCTCCACAGCCGCCCCAAGACACCCAAGTTCTCTCCCCTCGGGGCCAAATTACCTCTGCCTACCTCTGGGGGGGGCACCAGTCACTGGGGCACACTGGGATGAGTCCCTTGTATCCTTGTGGGCCAGCACATCACTGGGTCAAGCTACTGAACTAAACTGAAACCTTTTGACCTCAACATGCCTGAGATAAAACATTCATCTCACACAATGACTATCTGGCCAGGTTAGCCTGCTATGGTAATACAGTAGACCATACTGCCAGTGACTCAATGCCAAGTGTCAGTGACAGTTAACTATCCTGACAACCCTGAGGACTAACGGCCTTGGGTGGCAAAGTCCACAGGGAAGGGTGATGGTCCCCAAGTTAGTTAAATCCCACTTGAATCCATGGTCAGATGAAAGGCCACTGCATTATATTCTCAGGATTCGGATTCAGATACAGCAGAAGAAGAAGCATAAACTGACAAGAGCATTCTAGTGGTAGAAAATGATTAGAGTAACCTTTTTGAGATCCACTGCATTATATTCTCAGGATAGTCTTCATGGTACAGGTACACAGAAAGAGCCTCCTCGAAGATTGTGTTATTTTTTTAAACCACAATCGGGCGTACCCTAGTAATGGTAACCATGTGTTGCCGGCTAATCTTTCTCACACTAGGTCAGGCCAAAGGAACTGCAGAATGGACGGACTTTATTTTGGCATTTTCACATCTGGCCTAGACACAGAAGAAGAAGAAAAATCTCACACAGTACAACTGCTAACAGCCTATATCAGTGGTGGTGAACCTATGGCATGTGTGCCAGAAGGGACACTCAGAGCCTTTTCTGTGGGCACATGTGATGTAGCCCCAGCACTGAGTTCGCTCCGCCCCTCTGCCTAGCAGCCCAATGGGGGGTGCTTCCTCCCTCTCCCAGCACAGAGTTTGCCCTTCCCTCTGTCTAGCAGCCCAATGGGAGTTCTTCCTCCCTCCCTCAGCACAGTTTGCTCCGCTTCTCTGCAGCACAGATGGCACCTTGTTGAGTTTGGGCACTCAGTCTCTAAAAGGTTCGCCATCACTGGCCTATATCTAGCTCTGGCAATGATACAGAAACTAGGCAATAACAGGCAGCTAACACTTCCTTCCTCCCTTCCTGTGACATTACAGGATGTGTTTCCCTCTAATAGCAGGGCAGGCACTTTTCTTCCTTGTCTCTTCTCTCCCAGTCTTCACCTCCTCTAAAGACTCCATCAATACAAGAAAACATTGGCAGACTGCCTCAGCTCCCCTCAGGCAGCTGCCACTGAGTTCAGCCAATACACAAAACCCTCCAACAAGGGAGAACAACAGAGCAAGCGCAAGAACTCTGAAAGTAATAGGAATCTATCATACAGCAAATCTGCAACTCTTCAAGACTTTTTGCAGTTCTTCTTCAGCGCCAGCTCCCTTTTGACACCTTTCCAGTAAGAGTAAATTACTCATCTAACAGTTAGCTTTCAAGTGCCTTTCTAAAGTAAGGACTAAGACTGCCTGGAAATCAATCAGAACTAGCTTGGTACCATTTGGAGGTTGCTAAGCAAGTAAAAATAATTAGGAAGCAATCAGAAATTAGGAAGAATCCTTCTCAATCTTCAGAATATTATAAAATCATTAAAACTAATATCTTGCAAGAGAACCAAGCACAACTAACCAATCCGGCTCATAAATGCAGTCTCCAAGCTGCTACATTGAAGCTCCAATTAGGAAGGAAGTTCATCTTAAAGGAAGCAGGCAAATTCTGTCTTAAGGCGTTTAAAAGTGTAAGAAGACAAAAACAGTCAGAAGCTACGATGGCTAGCAACCATTTTACACTCACTTCCTACACTGGAATAAGAGTGAGGTAAAGGTCGCCATTGCTTGAAAGCCAGTCATATCTGACTCTAGGGTTCAGTGCTCATCTCTATTTATAGTCAAAGAGCCAGTACTGCCTGCGTTTTGCACACATTTCCATGGACATTTGGCAAGAATGGTTAGACATGGACCACTATTTACCTTCCCACCAAAGTGATATCTATTTATCTACCTGCAAATTTTTTATTTTTATTTTTTGCTTTCAAACTGCTGGCTTGGCAGGAGCTGAGACAGAGCTGGGAGCTCACTCTGTTGTGCAGTATTCGGGTCTCGAACTACTGGCCTGTCCACTTTCTAGTTGTCAAGTTCAGCATCTTACCCACTAAGCCACTGCAGTCCAGGAATAAGAGTACAGTTGCTCAAATTATTGACAGAAGCAGCACCAGTGCATCCTCTCTTGCAAAACAAGTAAGATAAGACAGACTGTCACTGACCAAACAGCAATTTCATACAAATGAGAATTAAACATAATGGGAAAACCACATACAGTCAAACCTCGCATAAAGAGCACCTCGCTTAAAGAGTAACTCGCTTAAAGAGCAGAATTTTCTCTGAATGTTCGCTTTGCTTAACAAATAAAACCAACCAAAAACTCGTTTAACAAATAAATCGGGGTTCCCATTCCCCCCCCCACTAGAAGTCACAATTGGTCACTTACAATGGTGCTTCGCTTAAAGAGCAAACTCGCTTAAAGAGCAATCCTGTGGAACGCATTATGCTCGTTAAGCGAGGTACAACTGTATGTTCTTTTGCCTTTGAGAGCAAAATGATGAAACTCTTGGAAGGGCTAACAACTCTAACATACCGAAACAGACTTATTAGTTTATGTAAAGTTGTGTCCCATTTCAGGTACCTCATTTTGAAAAATGGAATCACAACTTTTTGTTCTTAAAAAGAGCCAGCAAGTCAATAGTGGAATGATCTCTCAAATTGCATCAATGTTGTTCTGTTTCAATATAAAGAGAAGGTTTTGCATCAGAGCTGGCAAAGTGTAACCTGCAAGTGGCATCCGTCCCACATCCATCTCCCAAGATAAAACCTTGTTCCCAGCACCATCTGAGAAATTGGGAACAGACAAAGCCAAGGGGCCTCCCTCTGCATTAAATCTCAACTTCTTTGCTTTGAAGAAATTCAGAATGAAAGCATGCAAGATCTTAATTTTGCTCTCTCCAAACATCACACAAATCAGCCTATGACAACCCATTCACTTAGTCATACCCACCATTCAAGTAAAAATCAATCCAGAGTGAACTGTCACACCTGTAGCCTGTTTGGCAGAGCAATTAGCCTGAGCCAGAGATAATTCCTCATGCAATTCATACAATTCTTAATGGTATGGATCAACTGGTATTAGGTGGCTCCTTCCACATACAAATCCTAGGACAGTGATGGCAAACTTGCCACTCCAGATGTTCTTGGACTTCAATTCCCAGAAGCCCAAACACCCTGTGAATCCAAACGAATGGGTTTACTGCAATTCATCCGACCTGCACTGCCCTCATCGCTCCCAGAAGCAGAAGTAAAACACATCACTGTCCTAGGAGATATTTCCAGATTCTTTCCTGATGCTTCAGATTATGTTTATTTGCTTTATAAATAGCAAAACTTGGAAAAGTTGCTTCTTTTAGAATATAACTTCAAGCATCTGCCCATGCTGGGGAGTGACTATGTAGTCTGAAAAATGAGACCTGTAATCCAGAAATTAATCATTCCACAATCCAGCACTTATATAAATAATAATTATGTGCTGTCAAGTCTATTCCAATTTATGACTATCCTTTCCAGGATTTTCTAGGTATACTCAGAACTTCTCTACCATTTCCTCCAGCTGAGCATGCCCTGGAACTGTACTCAAGGCTACACAAATTGGCTTTTAGGATGAACACTTGAGAACTGAATTCCAACCATTGGTTGTGCAACCAGGTATCCAACCTATTGAGCTCAGCCAGTCAGTAATTATATACAAAGGTACAATTAGGGAGGACAAAATCGTTAAGTTATGTATGCATGCACACACATGAACAGACAAAGAGAAAGAGATAACAAATAACTTTAAGGACCCTGGAATCATGCTAAATCATACTGTGGGGTGAATTAATTAATTAATTACATTTATACCTCACCCTTTTGATGCGAGTACCACTCAGGGTGGATTACAATATATAAAGCATACAATAGTAAAGATAAAGGTTGCCCTTGCTCAAAAGCCAGTCATATCCAAAGCTCATCTCTGTTTATAGCAAAAGAAACAGAGCTGTCTGCATCTGCAGATGTTACAATGGACATGTGGCAAGCAGGACTAGACACCAGAATGCACAGAATCCTGTTTACCTTCCCACCAAAGTGGTACCTATTTATCTGCTTGCAATTTCTTGCTTTCAAACTGCTAGGTTGGCAGGAGCTGTGACAGAGACAGGAGCTCACTCCATCGTGCAGTACTCAGGTCTCGAACTGCTGACTAGCCGACCTTCCAGTCATCAAGTTCATATAGCAAAAAATTACTTAAAGAGACAAAAACAGATAGTGTCAAATAACCTTAGGGTCATAATTTTATTCATAGTAAACACTATCAGCAGCAGTAAGAGAAGCTAATTTTAAAAATCCAGGGCTAACATTATGCAGTTCTAATGATCTTATAGGCATTGTCTGCCTCTCTAGGTGTAACCAGAGCTTACATACCTGGGTGCTTTGGGTATAACTCCTGAGGAAGAGACACTCCCTCAGGTAGCTTGGTCCCAAACTGTTCAAGGATTTATAGGTCAATACCAACACCAGGACTGGCATGATATGGTCAAACCAACTAATACCCACAACCAGCCTGGCTGGCATATTTTGCACTTGCTGAAGTCCCCATACCAGCCTCAAGGGTAGCCCTACATAGAGAGCATTGCAATAGCCAATTCTGGAGATTACCTGAGATTAATTCTATCAAGGATTTACTATCCAGGAAATAGCAGAGTTGGACTATGCACTGCAGTTGAAAAAGTGTGTAGCTGACCACAGATGGCACCTGATTTTACCAGAGTCAAAGACTGGTCAAGCTGAACACCCAGATTACATATGATCTCCTTCAAAGGGAGAACAACACACACCCTCCCCCAAGCTAATGGAAATCCTCTCTACCTGTGATTGGTTACACAGGTAACTACCACCATTACCTCCATCTTGTACAGATTCAGTCTCAGCCTGTTATCCCCCATCCACACCATAAATTACTCCAGACACTCCAGCTTCTGGACAGTGTCCACTGCTGAGGTGGAGAAGGAGAGATAGAGCTGCATGTCATCAGTGTACTGATGAAATCAGACACCAGATCTCCTGATGACCTCTCCCAGTGGCCTCATATAGATGTTAAACAGCATTACCATGCTGAGGTACCCCATACTGTTGCATCCAGGGGTCAGACCACTACTCCCCAAACTGTACTCTCCAGACATGCTCTTCCAGGAATGACCAGAGTCATGATAAAGCGTGGCAAGCCTATCCAGAAGGAAACTGTGGCCGATGATATCAAAGGCTGCCGAGAGATCCAAGAGAAGCAACATGGAGGATTTACCTCTGTTGACTTCTTTCAGAAGGTCATCCAACAGAGCAATGAATACTATCTCAGTGGCATGGCATAGCCTGAAACCAGACTGGTGTGGATCCAAGAACATCTGCAGCTGACCCACCACCACTCTTTCTAGCCCCTTGCCCATAGATGGGTTGCAGGGAGCATGGTACACCAACAAAATTCCAAGCCTAACTTGAACAGTACAAATGGGATAAAATGCTCTTAACAAAAAAAAGTATTTATGGACTATTTAACCCCAAATATACTCAAGGTCAAACCTTTCTTTTAAAAATCTTTTAAAATGCCTCTGATCACAAGAAAATTACTCTAGTGATGCAGTGAAGAACAATTTTAAATATTTTGATCTAGGAAGGCTAAAACCTATTGTAGTGTTATCCAGTTACTACTCTAATTCTATTTCTAATAAGACTTAAAGGTATGAGAAAATTAGTTCAGTAGAGTGACTCATTAGTGAGAAGGGGTTAACACTTGCTTAACACACACAAAAAGATGTAAAATTATTTTCCACTCCATTGCTAGCATTATGCTCAGAAGCAGGCCTTGGATAAAAGGCAGATGGGGAAAGATGGTTAACCGTAGACTTATATAACGCAAGGAAATATAGTTCATATGCCAGCAAATTCATGTAAATAATTGTGAGGAGATTCCAAATATGGGGCTCTGCAGCTTTGCATTGCTTCTATGTGGCTCTCTATCACTCAATAGAAAAAAAAGTAATAATTTTAAAACAAAACAAGCATTCATCATTGAACCTGCTGCAGCTCCCCTGGTGACTTAATGGTTAAGGTGCTGAGTTGGAGACTGGAAGGTCGGGTTTTGACACTCAAGAGCTGCACTTGGGGACATGAAAGGAGCATCATTCGGGCATTCCCTAAAAATCCTCTAAACCCAGAGTAATCTCTGACATGAAATGATTATTATTGAACCTGCTCCTGCCTTCTACTGTTCTGATCAATCATTGCAAAGGTAGAGACAACTCATAAGCACTATTTATAATGTTCAACACATTACAAAATTAATACAAGTCACATTTTTATTTGCATTTGTATTTTGGCTGCCCAGCAATCATTCTTCCATGCCTTACTATCAAATGTGTGATTCAGGCCTACTGGTTTTAACATACACAAAATTGACCTAATGCCTAAAGTGACAACCGTGGACCTTTCGCGTGAGGTAACAAAACAGCCGAAGTAACGGTTGCAGAAGTAGTTGTGCTAAAGAGACAAAAAAATGGACTTGTATTTCTAGAGCAGCACAAACTAATGAGATCTGAAGGGAGATCAGCTTACAGACTGGGAGAGCTGGCAATGCATTCTGGCTACAATCAGAATGATGTGCTTGATCTTAAGTAATAATCTGTCATGAAATTAAAATGAAAGTGGACATAAACAAAAGGAGCTGGCAATGAGAGAAGTCGGCTCACCCGCTCCAAAAAATAATACTCAGAGGGATGCCAGGGTAAGCAGTTGTGGCCTTCCAGATGTTTTTGAACTGCCATTCTCATAATCTACTATCATTGGCTAAACTGTCCAGGGCCAGTGGGAATTGCAGGCAAAAAAGAAAATATGAATGGACACAACTATCCATCCCTGCTATATTCAAAACATAAGGCTTGGAGAGAAAAACAAATGGCCACATTGCTTGCAGTAATGGGCAGGGTGTGATGGGTAAGAAACTCTCTTTCTCTTTCTATGTGCTGTACTAGGAAGGGCTTGCTTTCACATGATGCCCATCACTCTCAATTAGCCAGAGCACCTCTCGGCCACATGAAATGGCCCAAGGCTCCATTTCATGTGCCCCCCTCTCACTGCCTCCACCACACCAGGAAGTGCCATGTGGTGGAGGAAGGATAAAATAGCTCTCTGCCCCCCCCCCAGAAGCTGTCTGAGGGAGCATGACCCAGCCCCCAGCTTTAAAAGGTTGAAAACTCATGGCCTAGCTGTACTATCCAATAAGATGCTTTCACACTAGAGACAAGCCCTTGGTCCATCTCACCTTATATACATATTTCTGACATCAGCTCACTGACTTGCCCAAACATGCCCAGCCTCTGCTGGAACATGCATGCCACCAGGGGACATGATTCAGCTGAGGCGGCAGCTGGCATAGTGGTAGCTGCAACTGTTATAATGTTCCCATATAAAACTACATTGCCCATTACCGACCATTTGAACAGCTATAGCATGCCTTAAAACCTGTATGTGACAGGCAAATTCTGAGTTCAGATTTGAAATCAGCACACTCGATATCCTGTAAATCACATGTGTTATTCCCAGTAGCAAAATCGTTGTTGTGCAGTGAAATGGCAGTTTTGTGCTGACATTGCTAGGTGAGTTCCTGTCAGGGGCTTTCATCCCCAGCAAAACCTGAAAGCTGTCAAGTGCTATCAGCAGATCTATGGCAATGTGGCCTTTGGGATGTTAACTGTCAGTCAACAAACAAACATCTTGTCCCTGAGGCAATATTACTTGATCCCTGAGGAGTCATAATGGGTTTTAATTTGAGTATGGGCATTAACTGTCCAAGACACAAGCAAGTTCTTTAAAAACCCAGTCACAAGCTGAAACAATAAAAACCTGCACTTATATAGAATTAAATAAACTTAAGACAAATTTGAACATCTCAAGGCAGCAATTAAAACACTACTAAAAGGTAGCTTTGCATAATTCATGTGAAGTCAGCAGCTGTGGTGGCTGCGGCTGCTACTCGTATCAGAGTATACTTCCCCCCCACACACACACAGGGAAAATGCCACTGTCATGAATGTGTTTAAGGTGGATTGCAGCTTGCCATGAAGTGAGTCACATTCTGTGATCACAAAGTCATCTCCTGTGGCACGTATGAAATGAGACATGCAGGATTTAACACTGGGACTGCAATGGACTGCTGCAGCCTTGAGGATATTATTAAGGTGCACCTTCACAGCCAGTCCATCTGGGATGAAAAAGAATGGTTTCTGATAAACGTATGTACAAAATAGCCTATTTTAGAGGGAGGGGACATTACCAAGAAAGCATAGATCTAGGTGTTGATTCCTTTGACATCCTTGAAGGTCACAATTTTTAACATTGACTTAGAAGATCAGCTAATTTGTGGAAGAGAAGTATTGCTGTCCTAAACCATTAAAGAAACAGTAGAGTTCCTCTCCTTGGTTACTTACCACCACCACCCATAGCATTCTTCGCCCCATCATACTCAACCTTTTTTATTCCATCCCTAACAAATAGTTATCCAGCAAGACACATGACATACATGAAGAAAAATCAAAGAGCTATGCTATAAGAAAGGTGCTGTTTAGCAGAGTGAAACAAGCAACATTTTCTCCAAATAAGTTCCCACTATGCCCTTTTAAAGCATGCCTATATTCTCCTATGGGAATGCGGTGGCTCAAGTTGTTAAGACGCTGAACTTGCTGACTGGATGGTCAGAGTTCAATTCCCAGGTGCTGCATGACAGAGTGACCTCCCATCTCTGTCCCAGCTCCTGCCAACCTAGCAATTCGAAAGCAAGAAGTTGCAAATAGATAAAGAGGGACCACTTTGGTGGAAAAGTAAACAGCATTCTGTGCACTCTGGTGTTGAGGTATGCCTGCCACATGTCTACAGAAACATCTGCAGATGCAGTCATCACTGGCTCTTTGGCTATAAACAGAGATGAGCACTGAATCCTAGAGTCAGATATGACTGGCTTTCGAGCAAGGGTGACCTTTATCTTTAACTAAAGACCAAAACAGAGGGGGAATGGGCAGCCAGAGGGACATGAATCTCTTATTTCTTTATGCTCTGTGAGGAGGAACGGGGGTGGGATTCAGTAGGTTCGCCCCAGTTCACCAGAACCGGTAGCAGAAATTCTGGCTGGCCCCACCATCACCCACCATACCATGCCCACAGAGTAGGTAGTAAAAAAATTTGAATCCCACCACTGGGGGGAACCCTTTTTGTTCTCCACCTGAGAGAACTCTTCGGCTGTTTTTCAATTCCCTATCTGTTCTTTTTATTCACTTTGAAAGGTTAATGCTGTCATTGAAAGTCTTAGTTTTTGATAGCAGGTTATCATTCTACTCCTAAGTTCCTTTGAAAGTCTTTGGTGCAGAGGACCACTCCACTCTCAATGTCCTTTGGAAATCACTAGGAAGGAAGGAAGGAAGGAAGATTGGTTTCCCCCAGCTTTAGTTATTTTATACTTACCAAGCTCTCAATTAAGGAAAACTTACTTCTGCTTGAATGCTGCAAATAAAGGACATTGTCTTTAAATAATGTTATTCCTGTATCTCAGGGATTTGTGCTTTTCTAGCAGATGCACACAATTCAAAATGTCATGGGAAGGAAATGGAATTACAGCGGAACCTCTTACAACGAACTCCCCTATAGAGAAAAAATTGCATAACAATAGGTTTTTTTAAAAAAAAATGGTGCCCCGCATAATGATTTTTCCTATGGAAAAAAATGTACAATGAATATTCAATGGGAAAAACCACTTAGTGAAAAAAAATCATTGTATGATTTTTTTTCCATAGGAAAAATAATTGTACAATTTTTTTCCATAGGAAAAATCATACAACAAAAAAATCACATAGCAAACAGACCTGTAGAACGAATTAAAATTGTTATATGGAATTTTACTGTATAAACTCCACTTCTTCACTGCAGTGGTCAAGAAGAGTAAGCATATACATCACATCTTTCTAAAATGAAAATGAATTAGTTATTCTGATGAGGTAGCTAAAATACAAATTTTTCACGAATTTGTTTTCTCTAATTGTGGCAAGCAGCTCTTAGGAATTAGTTCTTAAAATACCCTCCTAGAATAGATTAGGAAAAAAAGAAACCTATCTTAAATTACAAACATCATCAAAATGTCTGTGTCTGCTAGATAAATCAAACATGATCTAGTGATTAATAAACATTTCAATTTATGCAAGTGCAGATTTTAGAAAAATGCAATTTCTCAGACTATTTATTTGGAGTAAAGATTGATATTTTAAAACTCTCCCTGACAAGTCTAAATGTGTAACCAAATCAATCAATGCATTTACATACTTCTATCAGTGTCTCTGAAACATTTAGATTTTAATAAAATTTGAAATTGCTAAAATGACTAAGTCTAGATGTGAAGTAAGTGGCTAATGGTATCACTTTCCCTTTCATATAAATCATATAAATATATAAATCCTTCTTGACTACAGTATTTTTCAATCCATTCAAAGTAAAGTGGCACAGCTATTATAATATAAGGAGGATATAAGAAAGATCCATTAGGGCAAAAGAAACCCATTAAAGTACTTGTTCTTTGCAGCTAAGTTTTGCAAAGCATACACCATCTCAAAAAAGATCAAATCAGACCAGTATACAACTTATACACTTTTAGGCTCATCATTCCCACAGGCGACATTTTTTCCATTGAAAAATACTGACAATGCTCTACTATGTATCTTTATAAATCTGCTCTCCAGATACCGGGAGATGGTAGATTAGGTCTGGTGTCACAAAGCAGAGTCTGAGTTCAGCGACTCACCCGTAAACCCGGCTGATGTGTGGATTGTTTGTCTCCCACAAAGTGATGGTGGAACTTGTGACATGTAGTGAACCATGGCTGGTGGGACAAGTTTGGGGTACTTGCTGCACATTAACCCCAGCCTGTTGGCTAATTTGAGCCCCTCCCTGAACCCTGAATCTTGAATCTTTTAATCATTAAATCTTTTATTCCTTGTGACTTAATGTTTCTGATTTTATCTGCTATTTTTAATTTGTTGACATTTTTGAATTTTTAATCTGAATTGTTTGGAGAAAGACCTTGACTAATTCCACAGTTCTTAATGTTTTTAGTATGTTTTTATGTCTGTTAACCGCCCTGAGTCACTTCGGTGAGTAGGGCGGTATAGAAATGTGAATAACAAACAAACAAGCAAACAAACAAACCACATTTGGAATTAACAGCCAGGAGCCTCTATCAACAAGGCAAGATCCCAGGAAAATCTATGGCCTGTAGGCCAGACCTAGCCTACAATATCATTTCATGTGGCCCACTGCCACTGTACCTAGAAGTGGAAGTGGATGTGTTTACATTAGCCATAAAAATGCATCTGTGCATTGCATAAACGTGCCCGCAGCACGTTCATAAACAGTGGGTTCATTTACGACAGCCTTAAATGTGCCCACTTCTGGGGGGCGTGGTCTAGCCCACTCAGCTGTCTGGGGGGCATGTTCAGGCCTGCAGCGTAAAAAAGGTTGGGAACGCCTGCCATAGAGCAATTTCAATTCACAACTACTACCCCAGCTTTTCTTGTGTGTAAGGTACTCAAAGTGGTTTACCAGTCTTTCCTTCCACTGGCAATCTGAGAGCCTGCAGCTTGCCCTAGAATACACTCTGAACCTCTTGTGCTCCAATCCACTGAGCCATCTACCCCGCAAGGTTGCCATTGACCTACTTCACAGCACCATTGGAAGAATCAGGATCATTTACAAGAATGGTTTTTGAAAATGTGAAATGTGCCTATAAACTTAATCCATCATTACTATTGGAAACAGAATTATATGAACAGGTTAACAGAGTTTCCAAAGAATTTAAGCATTTTTCCCACTGGTGCAACAGAACTTAACAATCAGCTGCTTTCAAAATAAAATACTCCTGAATCAATTTTACTTTTCTGAAACTTCAACAGCAGACTCATGGAATGTTAGCCACTACTGCTAGTTTTTCGTTGCTGTTCTCTGCTGAGCAAAATATACACTGGTTTCATGGAGAGTTTTATTTGCCTGCTTGCCTGCTATGTAGTCCATCTCATAAACCTGAAGTAAAATTTTGGCTAAGATTACATCAGACAAAATAATTTTACATTGCTTTATCTCCTTGGACTGTACATTGCTGTTTCTTCTGTCAAGTAACAGGACACTCATGTTGACAAAAAGAACAGATAAATAAATCACAATTGAGGTAAAGACCTTTCATTTATTATACTAAAATAGCCCAATATTAAATAGATTAGTAGCCCAGGTAATCCTTTTGTGGCCTGTCCTTCCATATATATGCAACCTAAAAACATACCATGATATCCCCAATTTCATTGTAATACCATGCTTCCTATAGTTTAGTTTTTGTTTTTTGCAAAACAGGCAAGCAACCAAGAGGCTACATACAAAGGAGATATTTCTTGATAAACATCTTCATTTGTATATATCAAAACCATATTTTTCAGTTGTCTCATTGTAGCATGTTTTTGGAAAATAGAAACTACACACAGACACCAAAAAAATGCACAATTGTAAATAGTAACACTGATCTCAACAGAAAAGCTCAGAAAAATAAAGTACTGTATCTCCCACTTGGTTAAACATTTGCGTGATCTTCCCCCATGATTATAAATGATAAAATATTGGAAAAGATTTAACCAAAAGGTGAATTGTAGCCCATAAAACTGCCTAGTAATACCAATTATGCAGTATAAACCCTTGCTTTTAAATACAGTATAGTAAATCTCACATTCTCTTTCTTAAATAATGGACCCTTTCCCTTGAAGAACTAACAATAGGAGGTGGGGTGTGTGACAGGAATCCACTGTTTCAATATGAACACCTTCAACGTGGATTTATGAGATGTTAAGTTCAAAAGGTCATGTCATGTAATATTGGAAAAATTCCTGCATATTCAACTTCCAACTTGGTTTAAAGACATAAGCATGCGATTTAGACTGTTTAGAAATGTCAGTGGCCGATCTCACTCGCTCTCAGACACACACATAATCTAGCATACCCTAACCTAGACTTTAGCTGTAGTAGTGGAAAATGCAGCCTTCATACCTACAATTTTAAGTTACCTAACCTCCTATTATGCAGAGGAGACAGGGCAGTGCAAACATCCAATAGATGGTCAAAGCTTGACAGATTAAATTAGAGCAGGATGTTTTTTGTATTGGGGGGAATGAAACAACAAAGTCACGATCACTGTATATAATTACTGGATGCCAGTATGTCTCTGGGTGCAATTCAAAGTGCTGGTTATCACCTTTAAAGCCCTACATGGTAGTGGGCCAGGATACTTAAGAGACCGCCTCATCCCAAGAACATCTGCCCATCCCACCAGAGCAGACCAGAGATGGTCTCTAGTTGTTCCATCAGCCAGAGAGCCGCACCTCTCTGGCACTAGAAAGAGGGCCTTCTCCATGTCTGCTCCGACCCTATGGAATATCCTGTCAACAGAGTTGAGTCTCCAGACAGAGTTGCTATCTTTTAGGAAGAATTTAAAAACATGGCTGGCGGGACAGGTATGGGGTACGGGTTGTGCAAAGACCCTAGCCCAATGGTTGGTGTAAGCTCCCTCTCTCTTTTAACCTTTCTTTTAACTCTCTTTTAACTTCAAGAGTGAGTTTTAACTTTTTAATTTCCTTATTAATATGTCTTTTTTAAACAGTGCCCGCTCACCCCAGAGTTTACTATTTTATATATCTATGTGCATAATATTGCCACAATATCCTGTTTCCACTGTCAACTGTAAAATCCATTCAGAGGAGGAATGTTTCCACACCAAAGCTTGGCCAATGCAATTGGAAAGGGGAAAAAGTTTCAATTTTTTTAACCTTCATAACCTAGAAGCCAACTCAAAAACAGAGGAAACTGAAGGACAGTGGGATGATGAGAAAACTCTTAAGGACTGCTCTCTCCCCAACAGCACCAACTGTATCCTTAGACTTGCCTTTTAGCTAATAATACAATGAAACATCATGGAAAATAAAGGTGTGCATCCCTTGGGGCTTTAACTAACCCCCCCCCAAAAAAAAATCCCTGAAGTATAGGGCACCAGAAAGCATAATTAGTTAAATATTACCACAGTAAACCATCTCCATCATAACTCAGGACATCGTGGGTTTTTTTAAGGCTGGGAAATTTTGTTTAGATATGACATCACAAAGTGCATCAAAAGAAGAAAAGGGAATTATTTGATAGGTTCTAAGAGCCCAGTAAGATTTCAAAAAATTACCTCCAAACCCTCTCAAACAAAATAAAGGAACAAAGACTACACAACTCTTAAACAGCAGCTACATTTAGCAAAGTAGATAGTGTAGTTAGAGGATAAAATTTTCAAAATCCTTGCATCCAGTTCCTCTCTGGGAGTCCCATAACCCCTGATGGGCCAAAAGGCTATTCCTCAACCTGAGTGGTAATTACTTAACTTACCTGAATGCAACACATAGAAAAGACCATTTGAATGTCAGGCCCCCAGAACTCAAAAGCTTTCCACCATCTGTTGCCTTGAGGACAATCAACCACGCTCAGCTTCTCCAAAACCATTGACAGAGACCTTCAGCTCAGCTGCTGCCTTGCCAAATTAAACAAGAAATGTGTCCAGCCTTGTCACAGAAAGTAATGGCAAAATAATTTGACTTCAGTTTATTTATGCTGTCTTGAGAGCTGGTTCTGGTCCATCTCCCAACTTCTCATCAGCTCCTCAAAATTAGTACAGTACAGTTACTTGGTCTAACTCCTTCTCAAATTGCCCCCCTTAAAAATCAAATTGCCTCCATGTGGGATGTGTGCCCCATGTTGGGAACCACTGCTGTAAATGGAGATGAACATTGCACCCTAGAGTCAGATACAACTGGCTTTCAAGCAAGGGAGACCTTTACCTTTACCCTTAGCCTAAATTCTATTGCTAGTCTAAACTGAAGTCAATACGTCCATAAACCTGACAGCTTCAGTGGATCAGCCATAACTGTGACTACCAACTGGAGTCAAGCCAGAATTGTATAAAGATTTTTATTTTTCAGAAGCTTTCAAAAACATTATTTACTATTAGAATATTTGTATTTTGTCAGAAGCTGAATAAGTCAAATAAGATCTTTGATTTTGTTCCCTCTTTCATTTCATAGTTTGCCTTCTTGTGTGCACTGAAGCACTGAAGCTGAAGGATCTAAATACTGAAGGCCTCCCCCCGCCGCCGCCCCCGCCCCCCCAAAAAAACCTGGGCAGTCATCAGCAGATGTAAAAAATGGCAATGAATAAAGTATGACTGGTAGCTTTTACCTCCAAAACAACCCTGCACTATGCTAAACAAGCTAAATTTGCCTTCTTTTACAACAACATGCCATGAATTGCCTATTAAATGCTTTATCATCCTGTCGCAGCAGAAGGGATCAATAGCTTCCTTTCACTTACAAACAATAATAAGTGTAAATTTTGTAGACCCTTCTTGCAAAATGTTTCAGGTATAATAATTGCTCCATCCCCAAAACACTTCTGTGAAATAAAAGTATTTAACCACCAAAGAACCCTTGCTTCAATTTCCAAATATTCTATTTCTCTTACTCAGTTGAGCTCAAACAATTTAAAACTGAATTAAGTTGCTTTGGCTATTGTTGACTAAAACTCTCAAGCAAACTGCATCCTCATGAAGACTTGCAAACCTAAAATCATATCACTGAGGAACAATCTCAAGGAACATCACACCCAGCTAACTGGAAAAGAAGGAAATCTACTGCTAAAGCAACCTTGACAGGTGGTCATCCAGTCATTGTCGGTGGTGGTGGCAGCTGTTACTCCTATCCAAGAATGCATTGTTTCCTGAAGCAGGAAAAATGCCATTGGCATGAATTTGTTTAAGATGGATTCCAGCTTGCCATAAAGTGAAAACCCTTCTGAGCTAACAGCCCACACCCCACCCCACCCCACCCCACCCCACCCTGTGATGCCAATGTTATATATGAGTGTGACATTGCTGCCCCTTCCTGATAAAAATATTTTGGGGGGCCCTCCATCTAGAATTCTGGCTATGGCCCTGTATTATTCTCATCTTGTGAGCTACCAAGTTTGTAACCTTCCAGTAAGGCTCAGGAAGTTGCAGCTCAGTTCATGGAAGAAGGGAAATGTAGAACATTTTCTAGAAGGTGAAAATGTTCTCTAAGATTGAGGAAGTAAACAATCTTCTTGATACTACTGGACTACAACTCCTTTCACCGTGGTTAGGGTGAAGGACTACCATATCTGTGGTCTTACAACATTTGGACTTCCTTATGTTCCTGTGATTTTCTCCCAGAATTCTGCTCCTATCAGTGAAACACTTTAAAAGGTGGCAAGTAGATGGAAAGAAAACTATAGGGCAACTTTTATTTTCAAACTATTCAAGAAATGAAGCAATGTCCCAGTGCCGTTGTTCCACTTTTTTTTAATACCAATTTTCATCACTTCATCCTATGTCCTCAAAACAGTAGTTAACCTTTCCCACTTTGCCTCAGCCATTCCTCAGCATAAGAGGAACTTGGGAATGAACGATTGCCATCTCCTGCAATGTTCGCTATATTTCTTGGACAAATACGCTCAAACAGGCTGTCTTTAACATTTTAATTTTTTGCACAGAATTACTTTGTTCCTCCATGTCTTACTTACTATGTAATGGGCCCAGTGATGGGCATCAGCAGGTTTGCACCAGTTCGCCAGAACCTGTAACAGAAATTCTGTCTGGCTCCACCCATCCAGGTTTTGAAATAAAGTAGTTCTAATTTGGTGCAATACAGGGCCACACCCACCATACCATGCCTCACAGTGTGGTAGTAAATTTTTTTGGAGCACACCACTGTATGGGGCTGTTTGTTTCCCATTTCATAGCTAATGGCAGTTGAGAAGATCAGTGGATTAACCCTCACAGTACACAGTGGCCCACATCCAAATCAGAGCCCTCCACACTGCCTTTTTGAGAATTAGTGAACATATACAAGAGGATTCCTAATCCCAGAACATCCAGGCTAGCCAGTATCTAGCTGATTTCCTCATAAGTTAATTAGTAAATTTCAAACACAGCACATTTGTCATAATTAACTGACTTAATTTAATTTCAGCATGAAATCTCTACTCCAAACTGGGGTGGGGGGATAAGAGTTAACTGTTTCCTACAGTTAATAATAGTAGGCACTATTAAGTTGATTCTATTTTATGGAAGCCATTTCCAGGATTTTCTACAAATTGAAGCTCACAGCTTATTGCAAGGAAGTCTATTAAAATAAACAATAATAGTCATGTGCTGTCAAGTTGATTCGGACTTAGATGACACATCTCAGAGTTTTCTAGGTGTAGAGTACAGTGGTTACAGAATTAATCGCTACAGAATTAATCTATTCCACAGGGTTTTCCTTATTGTGAAAAATCTGTATTACAAAGTTCAGTTTCCCATAGGAATGCATTGAAAACCAATTAATCTGTTCTGGACATCAGAATTTTTTTAAAAGGGTGTTGCTGTTTTTTCTCTTCCAAAATCTTTATAAAGTGCACTTTGGAATTTTTCACTGCATCTCCGCCAACTTATAAAGAGATTTGAACAGATAAAAGATTTTTTACACACACACACACACACACACACACACACACACACACACTTTTCTAACCTCCGGAAGGGATTAATTAGTTTTCAATGCATCCCCATGGATTTTCAGCACTTCCAACAGCAGCCTCTAGTGGCCAGATCTGG
Source organism: Furcifer pardalis (assembly GCA_030440675.1). NCBI lineage: Eukaryota > Metazoa > Chordata > Lepidosauria > Squamata > Chamaeleonidae > Furcifer > Furcifer pardalis. The sequence continues at coordinate 14,199,255 of CP126895.1, read as the reverse complement.
TAATGTCCCCAACAATCAGCTGTTTGCTTCCCCTGCCACCCAGAAGTGCCAAAAACTCTGCATTTTAGCTGCCTAAAGGCAGCAGAAGCACAAGGGAAAATTCCAAAAACAAAGCAAACATGCTCAGAAAACCCTCCTGCCGCTGTGGGAAGTGGCAGAGGCTGCCAAAGCAGCCTGGAAAATGATACAATTGCACCCACTGTGCCAAAAATAAAACCTGTTTGTATGGTAGAAAAATGTGAGCCAAAGCATAATTTTCTCAGGATTTTCTTCTGTGTTGGGGGTTTTCTGTTACATGAGGCGTCTGTACCCTGGGGTTCCACTGTATTCAGAAGTAGTTTACCATACCCTTCTTCTGGGCGTGCTCTGAGATCTTTTAGCATGCTTAAGATCACACAGGCTGTTTTTTCTCGTAACAAGGTAGAGTGGGAAATCAAACTCCTAACCCAAGTGCTTCATCTCAGTAAGCTATATAATCATTAGCTTTGCTTTGTGGTTGTAACAAGATACTTTTTCAGGTATTATCCAGTCTGGTATTATCCATATAGTTAGGAAGGTGTGTCTAGCCCAGTGTTTCCCAAACTTTGGTTTTTGGACTTCAATTCCCAAAATCCTAAGTCAATTCCCAAAGCACTGATCAGCCAATGTACTGATGTGAAATAGCTGATCCAAATTTTCCTTCTCTGTAATACCAACATACTTAGCCACATAATGGCTAGAATGCTACTGGTGTTGATTTAAGGCAGGGGTTCCCAAACTTTTCACACCATGGGCCAGTCACGTGGTTCAGCAGTCACATGGTTTCTACCACTGGAAGCAGAAGTAAAATGGACCTGCACATGTGCAAAATACTACCGTAAATGCACCTGTGGCTGCTGTAAACACATTTACGACAGCTGCAAGTGAATTTACGGCAGCGTTTTACGCATGTGCAGGTGCATTTTACTTCCACTTCATGAGCAGCAAGGGTGGCATGAGCTGGATGATTTGACACCACGTGCTGGATCCATCCAGCCCACGGGCCAAAGTTTGGCCACCCCTGGTTTAATGTCTGTACAACTTACCCTAACTAATTGTGACTAGTTCGTTAAGGTGCTATGACAAATCTCATTCGTGCATCTGGTCACACACTGCCAATTGTGCAACCAAAATGTGACCCCAACAAGCTGCAGCAAGTTACACAAACACCAAGCAGGATTCCAGCCACTGTATAATAGCTCCAGCATAGCTGAGCAGAGCCAAGGCAACGTGCCATTTAAATGGCTGCATCCCAATGTTCCCAGCATAGTTTCACAACCCATTAGGAAATAGGGAACACTGAAGAAAATGTGTGAAGAATCTCCTTTGGAACAAGCTCCAACAAGGTAAGCTAAGGATTTATAATGACAGGTGATAAATTGAAAAACAGAAAAAGAGGAGGATTGAAAAGTGAAAGAAGCAAAGGATTTTTAAAGCTTCATTATCATATTGTACTTTCCTCCCTATCCATTCAATTTTATTTGCTCCTGAGCACCTGGGGAAAGAGCAAAGAAGTCTGTTTTCATGGAAGCAGGGAGGCATTAACCATTTACAAATGCAGTGCTCTTTTTTGGCATCTGTGTACCTCTTCCAACAGATGTTATTGTAATTATGATTAAAATGCTACAGAAATTATAATAATCCAGGAAGTCATGTTTGACAATCTATTTGCATTGAGCAGTTGACTAGGGAAGTGGTAAACAGAAAGGCTGTTCCAAGCTGGTTAAGAAGAGAGAGGAACAAGTAATTAAGGTACAGTTCGGAGAAGTGGGGGGAAAGCACCCTGGAGGAATTACTATGGCAAATCACTATCTCACCAAATCGAGCACTATGTCCTAAACACAACTTCCATGCATCGGGCTGGGTAAGCCAGCTGGAAGATAACCTCTCACCAAAACACACATGTGGTTAAAAAAATTTCCCCCACCCCTTCCCATAGCCACCTGTGAGGATAAGGCTGTGTAGTATAGATACTTTGCAAATTACTTTCCAGTCTTCGCTTTCACTCACTGAAATGGTTCATTGCTATTTGTAACACTTAGAGAGAATCGATTCAGAGAGCTTGGAAAAATTAATGTTTGGATGAGATTCTCCTCCCCTCGCCCTCATGAATAGACACTGAACTTGACTACTGGAAGGTTGGAAGATCAGCAGTTCAAGACCTGAGCAATGCGCGACAGAGTGAATGTTACTGTTAAAGAGAACATAGAGAGGCAGAATGCTTTCCTATAGGCAAAGGAGTCAGACAAGTCAGATGGGTGCATTTTATCTTCATATCTGTTCAATCCTATTCTTGTGTCAATTCATATGCAGAACATATCATACGGAAACCCAGATTATACGCAGATGAAAGAGAAATAAAAATTGGTGGAATGAAAATTGGTGAAAGAAACATCAATAATTTAAAATATGCAACAAAGTGATCTAGTTTTTCTAACAACTTAAAGACCAATCTTACATTTTAAAGAAGGCAGCTTTTGTAGAAAACCCGCTTTGTCAGATGTCGGAATGAATTTTCATTTTATATAGGGTTTTTTTAAAAAAAAAATCCATCCTAACATCTGACAAGGAGAACTGTACAGAGGCTTGAAATCTTAAAACTCAAATGCAAGTTTAAGGAACTACAAAGACTTCTTTGCTCAAAACAATGGCCAAAACTAGCAGTGTTTTGTTTTATTTGTTGTAAAGTGTTCAACTGTTGCTGCTTTGAAGACTTCTCAATCTAAAGGAAATGCCCAGATCTGATTATGTTTACTGATCTGAAATAATATGCTGATCACTTTCTTCCACCTTTTAAAACCAGTAATTACAAAACTGCTTCACAGATAGCAATAAGCTAAAAATGAGGTGAACTAACAATTCTACATAATTACTATCTGTTCTATTGTTTAGTAATAATTTTTAACAATCTAGGGTTAAAAATGGATCACTCTTGTACATTACGGTGTAAACAGTGATGAAAGATGGTGGATAAGATAAAAACAGTGGCAAGTCTACAGATCATGGTGATACATAGTCCATGTGCCAAGAAAAGCAGATGTATTTCTTTTTTGTAAATTCCCTGTGTTGCTAGGGAGTCCCAATTGTTTAATGGGGCAGCAAAAGCATAACTTAACAGTTATGTCACGCACAGTATGACCCACAATTTCAGACACCACCAAACGTGCACTAGAGTTAGGGATGAAAACCCTCATCTCTCTCATTCTTGTGCAGGGGGACATGAAATTACTAAAGATTTTTTACTTATGAACTGGTAAGATATTTTCTACAGCTCTTGTTGGGGTGGTCCTCATATCTGGGAGAGTTGTTTTCATGCAAATTGCATCTACAGCATGAAATGTGATGCTGCATTCATGGCTGAAAAACTGGAAGAAGTCCTGGATGGGTTACTTGTGTCCTTGAGATCAATTGGCCAGCATCTGTGAGCTTACTGTGTGTTTCTCTTTACAAAGAGAAAAGGCTGTTGTTTTGCACAGAGGCACGACACAAATTACAGAGAATTTGAAAGGAGAAAAATCTAGTTCAGTTTCTCAGAGCTTTCAGAAAGATCAGCAAATTTTCAGTAGAATGTACCACAAAGAAATGAATCATTTTATGAGGGTTCTACGTATGTATTCCAGATTATCCACCTCTTGCTCTAAAAATGTTTTGAGGTCACATCGAGCAGGGGTTCTCAACTTTGAGCCCCAGATGTTCTTAGACTTCAATTCAAAGAAGCCCTGAGCACCACATGTGCTGACTTGTGCTTCTGGTAACTGAAGTCCAAAAACACCCCACAGTTGAGAAACCCTGAGATCTGAATATGGAGGACTGCATGAAATTTTAGCTTCTTTCTTCGTGTCACTTAGTTCTAAGGCAAGAGAATCTGGCTCTGTCTGGTACAAACATGGAGACAATGTGGGAGTAGAGTACTCCTAGAACCCAGTGGAGTAGTGTGATGAGCAGGGGGTGACCCGCCTTGGGCGGCACTTTTTGGGGGGCAGCATTGCGCCTGGGCACCGCTCCTCTGTCTGGGCAGGCTGGTTTACCTGCCTTTGCCTGGTGTTGCCTTGTGTGGGCGGGTGGGTAGGTGGAACAGCCCGGCCTCTGGAGATGGGGTATAGTAGGGGTGCCCCCCACCCACACCCACCCACCTGACGTCACTTACAGCTCATCCCCAAGGCAGCAGAAATCCCTGCCAAATTGGATCAGTGCCTTGTTAAAAAAATGTTGTGTCCTCTTTGAGATTTTTAGTGTTAAAGACCTCGCGGCAATGACGACATTTCCCAGACTCCCTTGGCCTGCAGCTCTGAGGGAGTCTGGGAAATTCATTGTCGCGAGGTCCCTAACATTACAGATTTCAAAGAGAAGACACAACAAATATATATATATATATATATATATATATATATATATATATATATATATATATATATATATATATATACACAATGCACCAATCCACTTTGGCAGGGGTTTCTGCTGCCTTGGGGCAAGCAGATCCAAGCGGGCAGGGAGGAGTGAGGGCAGACTGGGTGGAATAGGAACGGGCACCATGGGGGTTTGAGCCTAGATGGTGGACAGCACATTTGGTCTGTGCCCCGGGTGGCTGAAACCCTCGCTATGCAACTGCTGGAACCAACATTGGTATTATTTGGTCAACAGACTGAAACAGTGACCATGTCCACACATGCAGTACAGAAAAACAGGTACCAATGCTGCAGGGTACAAAAGGAAGCTCTTTGGCCAACTAGATACTTTTCCCCACAACGTATTGGTCATGTTGACTGGGGCTACTGGAAACTGAAGTTAAGGGAAATACTATGGGGGAAGTTGCAGGAGGAAGAAGGGCCCAGACCAATGCAATTCAGCTGAGAAACCAAACTGAATCCTGGTACAAGACATATTCTAGACGAGAGGGTTATAGATTCCCAGACCAGATGTGTGCCTTGTTATGCAGACACTTCATTGGATTGGCAAAAGCTGGAATTGGCTCACCTCCCGCATAAGAGAAAATATTTAAGGATTCTAACTCACCATGTATTATTAATGCAGCATTAATTTTAAGTTGTGATGTTATTTTAGTCTTATGTGTAATAAGGAACATCTGTTTTCCAAAGCAACGTGACTGCATGGATTTATGCGGAGCAATGTACATTTTTAGCAACACTTAGAAAATAATTACCCAGTAATTTCTTAAAAAATAGAATCACATCAAGATTATCCAACTGAGCCTGCAGCTCTTATCATATTTTTCCTTGGATATTATTCACTTGAAATCACACACACACTACATTCTTCTTAAGCACAAATCTCATCATTTAGCAGTTGAATCTTTAGCATGTATTTTTGGATGTATGTTTGGGATCCAGCCATTAAAATGGGAAAATGGAAAGGGTTTCTGTCCTAGGACACTGCAGCAAGATAGCACTCTCCCCTCCATCTACCTTGCCTCATATTTGACTAGCTAAATTTTCAGCAGGATGGAACCACTTCTGGAAAAGACTACTCCACCACAGACTGAGCCACAAGCCACGCAGTATTTTCAATGGAGGCAGGTCAAAGACATGTCAAAAGGCTGGGTCAACTGCATTGTTTTGGTACATGCAGGTCTGTTTAAAGATAGCTCATAATTAGAGTTGAAAGCACATTAATGTTCCTGGGAGTTGACTAAGTAATCCTTATGAATGAAATTAAGACTTCACCTGGGCATAAATCCAGCAAACCAGCCACCAAACAAAACAAGTTAATTTGCAAAAACTGGGCAGGCAGGTGGGGGGGGGGGAGGATGTGAAAAAAGTTTGTACTGTGACCATCACCAACTATTTTTACTGTCTGTTTCTGACCTGCATTGTTAGCCAAGTTGCTTGCCAACAGGCAGTAATGGGCTGGCCCATCGGGCTACATGGACTCAGCCCGGGGTGCCCCCCAGGCTCCCAGTACCATGGTGCCCCCCTTGGATGCCAATCCAAAGAACCGAGCTGATCTGTGATGCCCGGAACAATCAAGCAAATGAGCAGGGCTCCATGTTCCTCTGCCTGCCTTCCTCCTCCTGTGCTGCCAAAGATAATATTACAAAATCATCACCATTGACAGCAGAGCTGCTGTGGCTTAGAGGTTGTAATTTTGCCTTGTAAGTTGGTTGTTGGTTTGAATCCCCAGAGGGGAGTTGAAATTAGAAGGCGAGTGGGAATGTATATATTTTGTTAGGGTTAGATGCTGCCTTCATACACTCCCTACCTCTTACCCATTTGAGAACTTTCACTCCCATAATTTGGTCTACAGGGCTATTGGCAAATTGTGCAACTCTGAAAATCCCATTCCTATTTCCCAGCATGGCTAAAAAGAACAATGCTTTCAGGAAAATGCAACATTGCTTTGTTATCTGTAATTACAGAACTAATACTGTCCATTCACAGATACAAGAACACTTGATACTGCATTAATCAAGCATCAAAGATGCACACAGAAACCTGTCCTTTCTGTAAACTAAACTTAATGAGCTCTTCAAAGGATATCCATGCAAGATATCCCTGCAATAAAGGGGGGGGGGCACCGTGTGAACAAGATTAAAGATAAAGGTCACCCTTGCTCAAAAGCCAGTTGTATCTGACTCTAGGATCCAGTGCTCATCTCTGTTTATATCCGAAGAGCCAGCACTGTGCGTTTGCAGACGTTTCCATCATCATGTGGCAGGCATGACTAGACATCAGAGCGCATGGAAGATTATATTGCTATAAAAGACTTTTAAACACATAAGGAGACAATACTGCATCTTCTTTTCTTTCCTGTACAGGAAAAACATACTTTCTAAAGGACTTTCATTTTTTTAAAAAAGCAGCAAACCAAATACCTTCCAACAGAGTGGATACTCACTAACACACTGAAAACCTCATTTGCTCACTTCCTAAAGCAATGATACAAATGAGGAGGCTATTGGGCATTACAAAACACTGAGAGAAATCGTGGCTACTGAGAAAGTCCATCTGAGTGGCTACGATACTCAGCAGTTGCACTTCTGCAAAGTAGCACTTCAATGCTGTGATCTAAATGGAAATTAAAACTCTATGTACTCAAAGATATTGCAAAAGAAACCAGAATCAGGACATCTGTGGGCCCTTAGTTTAACTTCAATTCATCATTTCAACTTGATTTTGTTGTGGGGTGTTTTTTTTTGGGGGGGGGGGTGTTTTAGGCTCTCTTTCTACACTGTCCTCCTTCCTGCTCTGAAAGGGCAGGTTGCTAAGGGAATGGTTTTGAGTAAGGTCAAGTAGGAGAAACCCTGCCAGCAGAATTAATGCAGCCAAAACAGAGGGTTTTTTAGATTAATGGTTCCATTCACTCTTAACTGGAAATCATTAACATTCCCATTCCTTTATGCATATTTAATTTAACTTTAACATAGGGAAAAATGAAGGGATTGGATATATTGCAGCTTTACATGCAATAGCACCAGGGAAGGAAATGGGACAGCTAAAAAAAGACTATCCTATGCATTCTATGACATGTTTGGTTTCTCTCCACCCTTCTGTCTTCTCCATTCTTCTCTTCCTTTTTTGAATCCAGCAAGGAATTTCACCTGTGAACTCTTAAGGGTTGTTTCTTCTGCAAAGATACCTGGGCAGAAGAATAATATGTCTTCGCCTGGAACTTAAAATCCGTACATGATAGGCAAATTCTGAGTTCAGATTTGGAATCAGCACACTTGATGTCATGTAAATTACATGTGTTGCTCCCAGTAGCATCATTGTTGTGCAGTGGGAGCATTCAAGTACATAGCAGCAGTGCTGGATCTTAACATGAACACATAGGGAATATGCAAAGGAGGACATAGGTATTTGTTAATGTCAAAATTATCTTAATTTCAGATGTACTGCTCTACAATCTGATTACATCACAGGATTTTGAATAACCAGCTCTCCGCTGTAAAGCAAGAGTTTTCTAATAGCTTTCATAAGAGCAGTGAGAGCAATTCTGTGTCCATAGCTCTGCATTTTATCTTTATTCCAGTATATGTTAGAATATATTTTAAATATAGAGTAGATTTTAAAAATAATTACAAAATTAAAAAAAACTGATTTAAATCAGTTTTTTAATTGCTAACATCTGTTTTAACTTTTAAAAAGCTTTACATAATTATAGTTCTAATTTAAAATGTTTGTAACCTGAACATGTAATTATGGAATAGAAATTATATACATTCTAATTTATATTATTTGTTTATGTCACCTTTTCAATATTTTAGTAAATAGGGTCAAACAGTTCTTAGATAGGAGCCTCTGCTATTACCTTGTGCATTGATTCAACAAAATTGTTATAAATACTGGGCTGGACATAGATGTGCAAACAGAAACACATTTTTTGACATTATGCAAGGATTCTGAATGGAAGAAAGATAATTAAAAGTCAGCATTGTGCATCTAGTAGCACAAATTGTTGCCTATTCTCTTACAATAGAGTAACTTGCACTAAGTTTTTATTGTTCAGTTGCACAGTTGATTCCGATCCTTTGCGACCCCATGGACCACTGTCCACCAGGCACTCCTGTCCCCCACCATCCTCCTCAACTCGCTCAGCTCTGTGCCCATTGTGTCTACAATACCATCCAGCCATCTCATCTTAATAATGTGCAAATACTTCTGTTAGTTCCTGAACAAGGGCAAAAACAAACAAACAAAGAACCAAAATTGTACCAGCAGAATTTGTTGTTACTCCTACATTTCTGGATCCAAGCTAATTAGAGAGGAGAAAAGTTACAATTTGTGCTACTTTTTTGGAATAGTAGCCATGTTAGTCTGTGGTTCAGGCATATCAGAAAACAAAACAAAAAACACAGCAGCACTTTAAAAAGTAACTGCTATATTTTTACTGTGAGCTTTTGTGTATCAAGTCCTCTTCTTTAGACAAAGGAGTAAAATTTCCAGGTATGGTTTATATACACCAGATGCAGAGGTCAAGATGTTACAAAGTACTGTAAATGGGTTACAAGATAATGAGGTAAAGAGTAATCAAGCAGAATGACAGATAAGTGTGAACATCAATTTGTGCTACTTTTTACTACATCACTCCAGTGTAGAAATCTCCAAAAATTGCCCTCAGTTTTAGGGCAGTTATTATGCTGCTCTTCTAACAAAGCATTAGTACCTTAAGCTGCTGTACATCCTAAAATTCAAATGAACTGACATGAAACCAGAAAAGAAATATACTGTATTACTTTTCTTTGGCCAAAACTGGAGGAGGATTATTCTCATGGTAAAATGCTTTTCTATGTATTGGGGTAAGTATGATATCTTATTTTGTTGGCATCACTTCAAGCCTCACCAAATAGCACTCAAACACTTGTGCAGTCTCTTAAATGTAATTCCAGGAAGCAAAATAGGAAACTTCCTGTGTATAATATAGTACACCTTGTACAGACTTTTGCCTCCTGTTCACTGAAAGCCTACGCAAGTCATGCACAATATCTTACACCTATCCCAAAAACTGAAGTTGCACCTTCATTATCTCCAACTACATTCTGTTACTTTATAAATCATTGGGCGTTGGTGCGACACTAACATTTCAAAACCGATCATAAAATTCCATAACTTAATGAGATGGAGGCAGAGACATGAGGAAAGACCTGATAAGAGAAGATTCACTTGAGAAGGCCTTGATGCTTGGAAAGGTCGAGGGCAAAAGAAGAAGGGGGCGGCCAAAAATGAGATAGCTAGATGGTATTGTAGAGACAAAGGGCACAGAGCTGAGCAAGTTGAGGAGGATGGTGGAGGACAGGAGTGCCTGGCAGACAGTGGTCCATGGGGTCGCAAAGGGTCGGAATCGACTGTGTGACTGAACAACAAATCTACATACATTATGTCCCAACTAAATTGATAGGGCTTAATTTTTGAACAGACATGCACAGGATTATGATTTGTCCTTCTGTAGTTTTCCTAACATACTATCCTCCAAAATGGAAAACTGAATCTCTGGCTCAGAACCATAAAAGCACAAGCAGAACAACCTCATGGTGTTACAGATGTCTTCACTGTGGTAGTCTTAGCAAGTCTGCATTTGGTCTCAAAAGGCGCCAGGTGCTACAAACACGAAACACATTTTGCCCACGGAGCGCCAGCTTTTAATAACAGTGGATTGGTTAGCAAAACCTGTAGCAACACAATCAGTTCTTCAGAAGTACAGGAGGGATTCCTTATCTTCCCCTCTTTTTGGCAGGTGTTTATTAAAGCACTGAAAGAACCAATTAAAACTACAAGTACAGCCATATGTTCTTTCCAGAGAGCTGAGCTTGGTTTCAGCAAGTTCCTATAAATATACTAAGGGAGTTGGCTTGAAATTAGTAGCCATGAAAGCATCCAAGGATGTCAGATCAAAGGAATGATTAGGTGAACATGGCTGCAATCCTGTGCCCACTTACCAAGAAAGAAGCCCAGCCAAGCCAACAGCGCCAATTGTTGAGCAAATATGCAGAGGACTGTGCTGAGAGAAAAGTAAGTGAAGCTTAGCAAAGACAAAAAAATGTATAAGCAGTTATTTACAACTCTAAACAGGAGAGTCAAAACATTTGTTTATTCTCTACATTTTTACTGATTCCTTTTACTTTGCCTTCAGGAAGAGAAGCAATAGCTTACCCAAGACAAGAGAGTAAAATCAGTTGAAGACAGTAAGAGCACTGAGTTGCATGAAAATTTGGGCTGTAACTTTTTTTCATTCTTCATTGCTGAAGTCTCTTACCTGCCATGAGCCAACAATTCTAAAACTGTTCTAAAGGGAACTTTAACATTCTTGGAAAATGATTAATTGTTTTGACTATCTAACAAGAAATATGTAATATTTCCTGAGCAAGCTTTCCGGAAAGATAGCTTGCTCTTTACTGTCAAACACCATCTTGACTGTCAGACATAGTTTGGGATGGAAGATAGTGTCTAGAAGGGCGAACTTGGAACCGTCTGGTTCATGCTTAAAAGGTTCTAATCTTTAGTGCGATCTATTTTATATCTCACTTGAGCAATCAGTTCATATGATCAATATTTCTTTTCCTGTGAGAAGGCAGCAGACAGGTCTTTGGATCACTCCAATTCCCCTCTCTCCTTTTGATTATTGATGGCCCCTTACTGCCTCTTTCCCCACCTTTCTGTAAGAGATTGTCTTTGAAGACATTTCCCTTCCACCCCCCTCAGCTCCTCTGATGGAGTTCTCCCAAAGAACAAGATTTGTGTTTCTTTCTGAGGGAAAAAGTGGATAATTTGAATTTTATTATATTTGTACCTATTTTTTCTTGAAATTTTATCTAGCTGCAGTGTGTGTGAGAGAGAGAGGGAGGGAGAGAGAGAGAAGAGGGAAAAGGGGTTCATGCAAGAGCATTTTTGTGTACAAAGTTCAGCCATGACAACATCTTTTTTGTTTATTTGTTTGTTAAATAAATCCATTAATATAGCATTTGCCTAGTATCGTATACATACCATTTTGGATTTAAAATTGTGCTGTGTCCATTAGGGGTTTTTTTAAAAAAAAAGTTAGAGAGGACAAAAATAGAGGAAGGATTTCTGCATTGTTCATTTTAATGTCACAACACTACAACCCACTTCATAGGGTACAGATTTGTGACCTCATATAGCAATAGTAGTGAACCTATGGCATGTGTGCCAGTGGTGGCATGCAGAGGGCTCTCTGTTGACATTCGTGCCATTGATGGGAAGCCCTGCCAGCTGGCAGGCACCAAGGGCAGTGCCGCCACTTCCCCCTCCCTCCGCCAATGTAGAGGTGAGAGGGGAGGCTGAAATCCCACAAGGGAGGCCGCAGCAGGGACAAGGTAAGGGACAAGATACCCTCACCCACCCCTCCTAGGAGTCAGGTGCAGCTGTGGTGGATGGGGGAGTACCCCGGGGGTGGGGAGAGCCCACAAGAGTGGGGAGTGCTAGTGGGGGTGGGGAGCACCACAGCAGGGGTGGGGAGTGCTGCAGGGGTGGGAGAGTACCCATCAGAGTGGGGAGCACCTCCAGGGGGGTTGGAGCCCATGGGGTGGGGAGCAACCAGCGGGGTGGGGAGCACCCATGAGGGGCCGCACACCCACATGACTTCACCAGAGATGCATCGGCAATGTCATATGGGTGCGTGGGCACACATGGTGCCTGCCCGCATTCCTCACCCTCTTCCTTGGGCACCCAGTCTCTTAAAGGTTCGCCATCACTGACATATAGCATCACCCAGAGATCTCTTTTGGTGAGTACGAATTATTCACCCAGGCTACAGAATTAGGAGCAAACCAAAAAAATCTGTATCCCTAGCACTGTGTCAGGAAATAGTGCAACAGCTCTAAAATGGGATGGGAGAAAGCACTCTAACTCAACACATGTACTGTCATCATAATTTGATTCAAACCAAACCCCACCAAAAGTGATCCATATAGTAATCTATGTGTCCATCTGGGCAGGCTCTAATACTATCCATGAACCAAGTGTGCCTATTCTAGACTCTGTCACAAAATTCTCTGCAACTGATATAGCTCCATGGCACAAAAGCTAGTATGGAACATAATCCTTAAAAGCAGAACATCTGGAACTACCTACTATAGTCCTGAAAACCAAGATTCCTTGTAAGACTGGAAAAACCGTAGGAAATGATCACACGGTTGCCTAAAAGGCATTATGCTGGCACAGATGAACCCTAAATATTTTCATAGTACTGATTCCACACATCAGTATGATTTGTCGATGCATGCACATCACTCAAGTGCTAAATCCCTGATGACTTGCAGATGGATATATTCACTCCTCGGAAAAGCATTGTCAGTCAATATGACACACCATAAAGCATCTCTCTAGTATTTTGATCTGTGAAGAATCATTCATTGATGTACATCATCACTTGTATACTATGTTCATCGGTGATAAACAAAAGAGTTTAGAGTGGATCAATGATCACTTTAAGATGTGACCACATGGGCATATAGCTCACATTTTGCACTATTTATGGTGCGGTCTGGTGAAATGATCATAGAACATATTTAAAAAAGCACTCTACACAACCCCAACCCCCATTTATACCTAAATTGTAACTATTTTTTAGTCCACTTCAAGACTAATACTTTGGGGGACCAGATTGGAACTATTCCCAGATGGACAGAAGGGTGACTTTACAAAAGATTACATCCAGCAAAACAACCCTTTCCAGGGTGATCAGATACACCTTTCTCACCATTTATCACATCCTCAGATCATACTGAATCAAAGACTTAGGATATTTATTGAGTCTCATGAAATAAAAATGATGATCGTAATAGAAAAGTTACACCTATTCAGGCACTTAGAGAAATCATACAAATCTTGCTACAGGGTGTCACACTCTAGTCCCCTCTGCCATGTTTCCAGACAGAACCCTTTCATATTTTCTCAGATTTCCCAATCACAGGACAGATTCTTAATATGTTCAACAAATCTGCTTCAAACTCCCATTTCAAATCATTGGATAGATGTTCCTCCATATCCAGGATTCTATATTAGTGGGGAGGGTGAATATTTTTTCAGGAAGAGCAACAGTATCACACACACACACATATAACATTGGAACTTTGCCTGGGGAAGGTGGGCTGGATGTTAGCTTGAGTGGGCAGATCCCACCCCCGGGCACTCTCTTGCTACGGCCCTGGTTTCTCTATAGAAAAGAGCTTCTCCTTCATCTGTTCTTAAAGGTGCCATGCATGGAACAGGAAGCAGGATTACATCTCATATTCTATATGAAAAATCATTGCAAAAGCGGGGGCATGTTTATTTGTTGAAAATAAATAAACATCTACTCATTATTGTCTCAATTTGGTGCGGAGCATTCTTGGATATGCAACTATAATTTGCAGTCTCCTCCCAATTAGTTCAATAAATGAATGCTTTGTTTTCACTTACAGTCAAACTTCACATAAAGAGCGCCTCACTTAAAGAGTAACTTGCTTAAAGAGCATAATTTTCTCTGAATGTTAACTTCACTTAACAAATAAAACCAACCAAAAACTCGCTTAACAAATACATTGGGGTTCGCAATCCCCACACACACACCAGAAGTCACAATTGGTCAAGTACAATGGTGTTTCGCTTAAAGAGCAAACTTGCTTAAAGAGCAATCCCGCGGAGCGCATTATGCTCTTTAAGCGAGGTACAACTGTACTTCATGAGGCACACAGAAAGAGCCTCCTCAAAGATTGTTGTCTTTTTGAGCCACAACCGGGCATACTCCGGGCAATGGCCACCTTATGCCAGCTAATCTTTCTCACACTAGGTCAAACGAAAGAAACTGTAGAATGAACTCACTAAAAGGTGGGTTCATTTTGGCAGTTTCATGTCTGGCCTAGACAGAGAAGAAGAAGACTTACTTAATCACTCCTAAAAACTGCAACCACAGATCTTCAGTCCTTCAGATTTTGTTACCTATACCACATAGATGGCTACCCCTCCTTCTACCCTCCAAACTAGTGTCAATGTATGTTTAGTTCTTCTCCTTCACCTGCTGTCTATACAGACACACATACAGTATATGAGAGAAACAGAGAGATTGTAAAATGTTTATTTGTTGAGAAATGTCTCCTATATGTCCACCCTACTGCCCAAATACTCGGTATGTATGCTTTCTTTGATGTCCCTTTTCACTGCTTTTTAAATCATTGTCAAAATTCCAAGATTGTAAGAAGAGAAGAAACTACCATGATTACTCTTTCTGATCCACCATTATCTTACTTCCTTTTTCTCTAACCTTATGCTACATTATATACACTTAGATGTAAGATTTCGCTACAATTATAGCAAGTGAGATGTACTAAGCACCAACTGAAAGGTAGCAAACCCTGCCCCTTTTTTCTCAAGAGATTACTGCAAATGATATATACCGCATATCAAAAATTCAAGATCTCTTCTCATACTGAAAGCACAGATAATCTGGAGAGCGCTGTCAATATTACAACTTCAAATGACAGGAACACTCCAATATGCTAAGACCATAAAAGTCTAAAAGTTTTTTTTTTTTTTTGGGGGGGGGGGGGGCGGGGAGACAAAGGCCTGTGTAAATCTCTTCTCTCCATCACAAATCTTTGATGGAGGCATAACTGGATATAGTATGTTTTTTCCTCACAAAAATACCACAATACAGAGACTGTATGAGACACAGTTCATCCATCCCAGTCTCAAAATTCTGAGACAGTGAAAGTTTTCAAAAAATAAGTATGAGGCAGACCAAAAACAATTCAGTAACACTACACCACCACCCCCATTACATACTTCAGAACAACTTGTTCTTTTTAAAAAACCAGGACAGGATGTTCTCATTTCTTCCCTTTCCACCAGCAACTTGTTCCACACAGACAATAGTGATTGCATCGGCTGACTTCCTTTTCCATTTGCACAGCATACAGAGATCACTGTTTTAGCTTACAGACAAGAAATTTCTGATTCAAGTGTCTGTATTTGCAGCCCAACCTTATATTCCCACTCATGGTGGGGGGATCTTGACTTGCCCCCCGTCTGTGGTGCTAGAAGGAAGTGGAGGCAAGCAGCACATGGATAACTCTGGCTGGCAGTGACTGTGGAATTTACGGGGAGCATCTAATAAATCTCTGGCCAGTCAGAGGTTGTCTTGCTGTGGAAGAGTAGGAGTGAAGTCAAGGCGCCCTTCTGCCAATTTATGAGCTGATCTGCTTCATAGCTTTCTCTCTTCCCTTTAGATACCTTAAAGTGCAACGCTATGGGCCATTGTAGGACTCAGAGACTAAGGATTTGACCACACCCTTAAGAGACAAGTGGGAATCATGCCATGATACAAAGCCGGGCTGAGCCCCATATTTTGCACTCCAGAGTACTGTCAAAACCAAGCTTGTTGGAAGTGGCATCACCCAGCATTCAGGTTGCCTTGTGATTGGATCCTTGTTCTTTTCTAAGGCCAAGCTGTAGCCAGTAGAGTTTTGCACATTTCCACCAAATCTGGGCCTGTCTTCATTTCCTTGGGACCTCTTTGTCCTTCTGGACCACTGCTACTTGGGAGGCCAATCTAGAGCAGTGGGCTACATAGCACTGTTTAAAGCTGTATCTATTGACACACTTTCATTCCATACTTTCAGCTTCCATTTTGAAAAGTAGAGTTCAAAATCAATAGCTTTTCCAAGAATACAATTGAAAAAGATAGAGCCACCCACTGGTGTCACAACAGTGATCTCGGGAAAGTTTTATGTCAAAGTCAGGGATGGAGGTGGCCGGCTAGCAGTGCAGGCACCAGGACTCAAGGCAACCAAGCTAAAGATGAAATGGCAAACTTTACTGAAGTCCAACAAACAGCAGGGGAACAAGGCTGGTCCAGTAAATGAGACATTGTCTAAGCAGCTCAGCAGTCAGAAAACCAAGGAAGCAACTGAAGCCAGATAACTATAGGGCTGAAGCAAGGACAGGAGATTCCCACAAAACATCACAAAAGTCTAAGAACTTTTGTTGCTGAAGCAGCTTCTGGGTACGGTAGGGGAGTCAGTTCATCAGTTTAGAAGGCAGCCCATATTTCAGTGGGACTCACCAGTCATACATTCTTACATATGGAGTAAAAGATTGTAGTTTACTAGTATAGCTCTTATCCTGGTTCAACCATCAGGATCTCAAGGTAGGACTAGAAATTAATCCTGCCCAAAACCCTGATACTGCCAGCATCAATGAGACTGAGTCGGATGAACCAAGGGGATGATTTACTATTAGGCTGTCCCAATATAGTCCACATGGCTTTTCCCTAGATAAGTCGGTGTAGAATTACCACTAATTTGAGTATGCATCCCAACTGCTGTACTACGGTGAAAGATTAGTATTTTTAAACAGCCTCTTCAAGGGAAACTTCAATTATTTCCTCAGAGTTTCTGTGTCTCTTTATTCTTCTTTTTCTTATTCCCTTTCAAAGGTTCACACTGCCTGGCCAATATATGTATGGCACTTTTTTCTGGGGGCGAAATCACACTACAATGAATTGGACAATGTCATAATTCTCCTTTGCTTCTCAAGACTGGTTTATAGATATGTACACATACACAACATCTTTTGGGAAACTGCACAGCAGTGCTTGGACAGATGTATCATGCCCTGAGCATGTGTAAGCAAGACCACTTGCTCAGATGAATGAGGTGGCAGTGAATATGATGACTCATGCATGTACTCACTCAGAGGTTTTGGGGGTGAGAGATATTATATTTCAAGGCAAACGCTGATGATGGGCAGAGACACACTGAAAGCAGAGCTCTCACATACAAGAGTTAAATAAAATGAAGTTAATAACTGGAATCCTATACACTCCCAGGCTTATCTGAGTAGATAAGCATAGACTGCATTGGCCATCACCAGAGATCTACAAGCTCACGAAAATAAATGGTCCAAACACAATAATCACACAAATTGTCCCAGTTTCATCTTCCACAGAGGCAATTAGCTTGTGGTGTTACTCCAGAATAACATCATTTTGCAAATATTATATATAGTAGGCTGAAGCTAGTATTCCACACACACACACACCAATTTCCTGGACAGTCAGTTTGAACTAATAAGTACAACCAATACTGATTGCTGTGATTTCAGGAGCTGCCTTGGATGAGGAAGGCAAGATCTAAGCCACCTGCTAACCAGGTCTGTATTTTCAGACAAAACCTCTAACAGTGTTACATTAAAGGAGTGTACATGGGAATAGTAAACTGGTTATAAAGGAATGATTCCCTATCTCAGATGTCCTGGTGGTCTTTATACTGTAATTCCAAGAAACCTTGGTACCCTTTTTTTTTCTTCCTCTGTTTTAAACTCAGGTGTGAAACTTATACAAATATACAAACACAGTCTGTGCCCAACTGGGTCTGGCAACATAGAGGTTACCCATCTTCATAGATACCCATTGTCATAGATACTTCACCATGCAGGGAAAGTGAATGCCATTTTATTATTTTAGGCATTTTAATTAGTGAGGCTTAGAGTTCTACACACACTCACTCTCTCTCTCTCTCTCGCTCGTAAAACTGGCAGCAGAGAATGAAAACCCAAAACCCGAATATTCAACAGTGCATCCATAGCCCAACCCCATTGTATGCCTTCACTGTTTATTTGTTTTAATGGACTACCCAAAGAACTCTGGTAATTGGACACACTAAAGGTGAAATATATAAATATTATTCACACTATATATGAATGGAATGTCAGCTGTAATGAGACAGCACCTATACCATTCAGGTAACTGGTGAACTGAATGTAAATGAACAAACCCTAATAAAGAATGTAGCTGTTAGCATAACAAACCATAAAATATTTCTGCAATTATCTAATATCTGCAAGACTAAGCTGTTATATGCTACTTAGAAAAGCAGGGTGGGGGGGAAGTACATCCCAAAGTCTTATTAAAGAAACTGTAGCCCTGTCCTCTCTCAGCTGACCAGCTGATTCACTTAACAAAGTTGCAGTGGGAGAGAGAAAAAACAAACATGAGCTGAATGCCAGGGTGGCAACAAGAGAACCAACAGCAATAATGAACAGTAAGAAAGACAGAGCAAAATATGGCCCCAAAGATACTACCGAGTCTAACAAAAAAATGCAGCAAATGCAGGATACTTTTATTGGGTCACTAAAAATAAAAAGTTGGGTGAGTTTTTTTGTAACTTGAATATGGATCACACGGATAATTTCTTTGTTTACCAATTCTTAGTAAGCCTTCTGGCACATCCATGCATCATACTGTCAACAAATTGTTTTGCAAAAAAAAAAAAAGATGTCTGTGCACTGCACGGGGGAAAAAGCATTATAAAGACCTTCTCTCTTCTTGGCTCACTCACTGGGTAAACAGGAGATCTCTCTGTAACCCCAACCCCCAACCCCTTCCATGAAAATGTTATTAATTTACCCAAATGAGGCAAGTTTATGATGGAATTGTAGCATCCATCCTACATCCCATCCACCCTCTACTATATAAGTGCCTGCTCAGAGAAAGACTGTCATTTCAGAGGCCAGCTCCCCATGAGTGGACAGTTTAAAACAACACTTATTAAGGGCTTGCAGGAAATTTTGCAATGCCTAATGAGCTGTAGGAATATGGATTAAAATGAAGCTTGAATCATTTTAGAAGGCTTTCCAGGCTATGCCTTGTGCATTATATTGATAATAGGTCTTTTCTTGAGCTGTTAAACTGAAATCCTATAGTTAAACATTTTATATTATGCATGTATTAACAAAGGGAAAAAAAGAAAACACAAACCTTATCATCCGAAATGTGTGAAAAAGAGCATGTGAACTTTAGTCTAAATCCAGATTAAAGTAACATTGTGAGGGGTGCCAATTTATCATAAAACTGTAACAGATGTTATTTAAAGGACCATTTCAGGCAATCAGCTATCTTTTTAATAAATGAATGAATGTTTATTAATTAATTAGTCTTGCGACCTTATCAATAACATAGGGTTTTTAAATCTGTACAATGCAATGAAGTGCAATAAAATACAATAAAAATACAGGAAAAATACAATAAAATACAATAAGTACATATCTGAGCTATTTTTAAAGAATGTAAACTGGAGAAGGTGCCTTAATAAAATTAAATCATGCATATCCATAGTCAGATAAGTGAATCTCCCTTGCAGGATACCCCAATTTGATTGACATATTCGATTCTTTTAGCTGATGCCTTAATTATAAACTTGGCAGTTCTACATACAATGTGCATGTTAGAACCCAGAAGGAGATAGGACACTTTGTTATTAGAGTCCCAAAAAGTTGTTTTTTCCAATATGGATGCAAGGTATTTAAATCTAATATCAGTGTACAACTGGGAATCTAATAAACTATGAGAGATATTTTCAATATTTGGAGAACCACGTATGCATGTTCTTTCGTGATATGGTAAGTGGTGAAAATACCCATATCTATTCATGGAGTCTAATAGCTCGAATCTGGTTCTACAATATGCCCTTCTTAAAGGATATCTGCTATCATTATTTTGACAAAGAAATATTCTTACAGCACCAAAATAGTCCATCAAGCCTTTTTTTTAACCACATAGGAACCTGATGTTTTACCAGAACTTTGTCAACAATCATCTCTACTACTCTCAGCTAGCTTTCCTTAGATGCAGGAGAATCTAAATGGAAGCAACAGCCTTACGTAAGAGCCTCCCATCTGCATTCACATATATTCACGTAAGAACCTCCTTGATGATTGTGGTATTTTTGAACCATAATTGGGCGTAACCTGGTAACAGCAACTTTGTGTTGCCAGCTAATCTTTCTCACACTAGGTCTGGCGAAAGGAATGGCAGAATGAACTCACCCAAAGGTGCCTTTATGTTGGCAGTTTCACGTCTGGCCTAGACACGGAAGAAGTGTGATGTGTATGTGTCTACTTAGAAGGAAGTGGATTTACTATGCTGAGCAACGAGATTTTAATGGCAGGTGAGCCCTCCTGAACAGAGGCTGAAATTATTTTGCTTAGTGTAATATGTTGCACTAGAGTAAGTCAATGTTCCACTGATTCAAGTGGGCTTCTTTTAATGTGATCGAATTTCAGCCCAATTTTACATACTTTACTTTCAAGGAAGCCTACACTACACTGTGCTACAAGGACCCCACTGTACAACTGGTCTTTCAAAGCCTTTTCAACTGGTTACTGCTGAGAACAGATGCTACCCTAAAACAAAATTGTTATCCCCAAATGCTTGGTTATGTGGAAAATGGAAACCCACCTCTTGTAGAGCTGTGTCCAGATAATCAAAGAGCATAAAGCATGAGTGAACTACAAGTTTAAATGTAAGAAAAACTCATTAATGCTGCTTTAATAGAAATAAATGTGGGATTGAAAACACAAAACCACTTCATTTTCATAAAAGTGACCGTTCCATGCAGTTATACTGATTTAGCAGGATTCCAAACATCAGCATGTTATGACACCAGGAAAAACTTATCTTTCCAATACATGGCAAGAAATAATCATGTTGATGAATCATTCTAAGAAACAAAATAATACAGTACTATTGCTGAGACATATTAAAAACTTTATTTCTCTGGAATAACTGTGGCACAGATACACTGCTACTGAAATAAGGCATGCAATAATCAATCTTGACTCATTCATCAAACTCTCTTCCATTATATCTCTCAGAAGTATTTTGTTTGAAGAAGCAAACCAATTAATTTAGACTGTTTCTGTTACCAAAAAAATCCAACCCTAATTCAAAATCATTTATCTTCGCAGCTTCCTGTCAAATCGTTTAAAATTGAGTGCAACTATCCTATTTAGTCATATTAAAGCCTATCAGAAATGCAAAAAAATTATGGAGCTCATTTTAATGAGTACTATTTACTATTATAACAAAGAAGTGATGTTTTAATATTTTGCCTACTCTCATCTCTTCAAACTGCCAAATGATCAGGACTATGCTTGTTCTTGTGCCATTACCAGCACTTGGTCTTCAAGAACTGATTTGTGAAGGATTTCATATCATGGAGATAATCTCCTACTAATAAATCTGGACCACACTCCTGTTACTCAAACAAGAGTGGACAAGCCTAATGTAGTCAGTTTAGGCTTCCATGTTCTTCCTTTGGTTCTACCACAGGATATACTGTGTTCATGTCTAACAACTTTCCAATCTTACAAGTCACGCTCAAGAAAAATCTATTATGTCATAATGGGGTTCTCCCTCGTCTTTATACAAACATACATGTACAGTGCACACAAACTATATTATATATACATCTTGGTAAAACTAATTCTTTCCTTTCATCAGATGCTGTTCTCTCTCATTTGTAACAAAATATGACTAATTAATTATTCTTGCTTAAAACTGCTAATCATATTAAATATATCATGGCTTTTCCAAAAGCTTTAAAAATAGACAGATTCATGGATAGGCAGAAGACAGATTCATGGAAGAAAAGCTCTCCTTTGGGCTTATCCAATTATTTTTCTTTCAGTTCCCTTTTCCCTCGCCAGTACAAAGATGGATTGACAAGTGCCACAATGCAGGACCGGAATCAGAAGCAACGCTCAGATCAAGACATTAAAATTGGCTGTTTCACCCTCCCTCTCTCCACCTGCCGCCAACACATTCATTTTGTTTTACCAAAGAATATCTTTCACAGCAATTCAAGCTACCAACATGCTCATGACACACCCAGATGTGTATCCATCCTCTCTTCCCTTGTGAAAAGGCAGACTCTCCACAAGTAGAAGGGGAGAGGAAAGAGACAGATGAAAGCAGAAACGACATCTTTCTCACACCATCTGTAAGAAGTAAACATAGTGGAAAGCAGTTCCATGCCAACCAACGCTGCAGAGAATCTTGCAACCACTGTGGTCTATGCTTTTACAAGCAAGCGATTACACCAGCCACATAGCTACCACCGCCTCAAATGCCACTATACTTCTCCCAGTCTATATAATGTTCAGCACCACTTCCCATTCCCACCATTTCCATTGGCTGCCTACTTTCAAAAGCCATCCCTGAGCTACTAATCCCCTTTCCAGGCTCTCAAACATCAGCTGTCTTCTGCCAGCAAGACTACACATTTACTCAGAAGAAAATCCTATGCTTTATTGGAGAAAGGGGGGGGGGGTCACAGAGGTGCAGTCATAAGGGCAGTCCCACATGTTGAACCACCTGGGCTATCTATAGGGCAGTGATGATGAACCTTGGCACTCCAGGTGTTCTGGAATTTCACTTCCCAGAAGCCCTGATCAGCAGGAATACTGACTTGGGCTTCTGGTATTTGAAGTCCAAGAACACATGGAGTGCCCAGGTTTGCCATCACAGCTATAGGGTCTTCCAGGGAGGGGGGGACCCACCTGTGACCCTCTTTAGGCAGCTGGCTTTTGATCAGTTAAAAGAGTATTTCCCCTCACTCCAGTGTGTGTGTGTGTGTGAGAGAGAGAGTGAGTGAGTGTGTGTGTCTGTGTCTGTGTGTGTGAGAGAGAGAGAGTGTGTGTGTGTGTGTGTTACTTTGCTCCAGGGTGTTTCACACACACACACTCACTTGTCCCCTCCCTTTGTATTGCACATCCGTTTTCATTCTTATTTAGCCCGCCAATGTACACACACCCTTGGGACGAAGTGGAGTGTGGATTTGGAGTAAGGACACCCAAAGCTTGTGGCAACCCTGCGCGTGCGCACAGACCCCCAGAAAGGGCAAACGGTGCAGCTTTGGGGCAACCGGGACTCGTCCGTCCCCAACACAACGACCCACGGCTTCAGGCCCCCGTTCCTGAGCAAACTCGACCCTCTCACGGCGTTCCTTGTTATTTTTATATGTATATATATATATATATATATAGACGCAGGAGAGAGGGGGGGGACTTGGCGCGCCGCCTTCCTTTCCTTGGGAAACAGCGCCCACCTTCGGCCGAAAGGAGCGTTTCCCAGCCAGGGGGGGGGGAGGAGGGGGGTCGGAGAGGCAGGAGGAGCGAAGGCAAGGAGGAGGGAGGAGGAAGGAGGAAGCCCGGCCGAGGCGCGGCTTCGCGGGTCCTGCCCGGCGGCCGCCTGGTCTCAGCCATCGGCAGGCAGCGGGTCCCGGGCGCAGCGGCGGCAGGGCGGTTTGGGGCGCTTCTTACCTTCCTGGACGGCGTGGAAGGGGTTGTTGGCTTCTATGAGCTTGATGGTGTAGGTGATCTTCTCGCTCTGCAAGATGTCATCGTTGAGGCTGAGGTCTGCCACCGCCTGCTTGAAGATCTCGTCGTCCTTGGCTGCGTTGCCTTCGAAGATGGCACCTGGGGGGGGGGGGGAGAGAAGAACCGGCCCACCATCACCGAAGGGGGAAACAGGAGCAGCCCTGGCTGGGGGAGCGAGAGCGGGACGATGCGTCTCCCTCCTCCTTTGCGCCCTTAAACTTTCCTCGCCTGTGGTCCACTTAGGTCAAAGTAAAGGTCGCCCTTGCTCGAAAGCCGCTCGTATCCGATGCTAGGGTTCAGTGCTCATCTCTGTTTATAGCCAAAGAGCCAGCGCTGCCTGCGTCTGCAGACGTTTCCGTGGTCATGTGGCAGGCATGCCTCAACACCAGAGTGCAGGGAACGCTGTTTACCTTCCCACCGAAGTGGTCCCTATTTATCTACTTGCAATTTATTGCTTTCGAACAGCTAGGCGGGCAGGAGCTGGGACAGAGACGGAGCTCAATACGTAGTGCAGAACTTGGGAATCAAACTCCGACCTACCAGTCGTCGGGTTCAGCATCATAACTACTTGAGCCACTGCAGTCACTTAGACTTTCTGCTTACACTTTCCTCCTAAAAGGATTAGTTTTAACTCCTGAAACAAGGCAGGGAGTCTGGTCCTGTTCACTGTCTTCCACCCTGAACCTGAATTCATCTGAATACCTGCTCCATATTTACATGGGTCACTGAGATGTTCACACACACACACACACACACACACCCCTCAGACCTCCAAAAAGAACCATAATTCAATCCTTGAGCCAGTTCTTTTGGAGCACCGACATCTGCTTTAGCTTGTGACAGGCTGCCCGACTGTTTACACTGACTGGAGCCACTGGATTTCCATTCAGACCAGACCCCACTCCTAGTCTTATCTTTTAATCTGGAACCCCCTCTTCCTGTAAAGGGGGTGCTTAGCTTCTGCCTTGGGGTCCACAGAAAGAGCCTCCTTGAAGATTATAGTACTTTTGAACCACAATCAGGCATACCTTGGGCAATAGACACCTTGTTATGCTGGCTAATCTTTCTCACACTAGGTCAAGCAAAAGGAGCTACAGAATTAACTCACCAAAAAGTGGCTTCATTTTGGCAGTTTTATGTCTGGCCTCAACACAGAAGAAGCTCCTTCCCTACTTAGAATAATTCTGGCTTAATGGTAAAGTTAGAGTGGTGTCATGGTTAGAGTGTTGGCCTAGAACTCAAAAGACCTGAGTTCGAATCAATTCTCAGGCCAGATACTTTCAATCTGGGGAGAAAGGATAGCACTGGTGACCAGACCTACCTCATACAGCTGTTGTGAAGAGCACTGGGACGGATGAGAGCCACAAACTTATCTTAAACTCATTAGCAGAAAGGGGAGTTACAGATGTAACAGAAGTGAGTAGTAATAATAATTTCATATCAGATATTACTCTGGGTTGAAATGATTTTTTTCCTGGAGAAACACTGCTTAGGGGATGCCCAAATGAGGTTCCTTTCATGTCCCCATGCAGCCCTCGGGTATCAAAACCTGACCTTCCGGTCTCCAAGCTCAGCATCTTAACCACTAAGCCACTGGAGGAGCTGTGAGTGATAAAGTACACTATTATTAACTTATAGGAGAAGTAATTCCAGGTATACCAGAAGTTCCTAGGTAGCCAGCAAGAATGCAAGGCCTTCTTAGTAGTCTTGCCGGGGTATACAGAAAGAGCCTCCTCAGATTGTGGTAATTTTTAACCACAATCAGGCATACCCTGGACAACGGAAAGCTTGTGTCAGCTAGTCTTTCTCACACTAGGTCAGCAAAAAGAACTGCAGAAACGAATTCACCAAAAAAGATGGCTTAATTTTGCCAGTTTCACATCTGGCCTAGACACAGGTGGAAACGAAGCAGTCTTGCTTTGCTCTGCCTTCAAGGGAAAAGACTGTGGGGGGGGGGGAGGCATTGGCAAGGCAGATAGCCTGAACTGCTTTGGCAGGAGAACATCCCACCTGACTAATTTGTGTCAAACAAATCTGAACAAAGGGGGGGGGGGAGGGAGAGAGAGAGAGAGAGAGAATCCTTGCAAGAGCATGGCAGGTTAAAGGTTCCTAGGCAAACTTCTTCCCGTTGACACAAAGGTTCAAAGGCCCTTATTTCCCCAAAGGTTCAGGTTTTCCCACTGAAACCCTTCCAGAACTCTTGCCTTGGCTGACAATTGTGTAGCATGACCAATGACATTTGTGGCAAAATAGGAGCATTTGGAGCCTGCCACATATCTCGTGGACTGATTGCAATGTTTTTCAGCAGGAGGGGCCCCAAGGTGGTGTAAGGTCTGAGATTCCACTAACCCCGTGAGATTTTAGCTCTGCTGGTTTTGAAAAAGAAGCAGTCCTTTTTCGAAAAGAGGAAATCGTTCCAAAGGTTTCCTTCTTAGGAAAAAGACACACCCACACAAACAAGCACACAACGTCCAGCTGGGTATCTCTTCCTCCCCCTTTCTCTCTGTTGCTTCCCTCCTGCGCATCAGTCCACGCTAATGGAGAGTTGAGCTTTTGCATTCAGTAACCTGAAAGCTTCTAATTTCAGTGCCTTGTTTATGCAGCTAGCATGAAAACATCTGGCGATAAGCCTTACATAATATACCCCTGTTTTATGTGAACATGGAGGGGGTGGGGGTGGTGGAGAGAGAGAGGTGCGCTGCCTTTAAAAAAAACCCATGTGCTTTTGCAGGATTGTTAGGTTTTCTTGAAAAATAGGTGTCATCATCCCGGCTCATCTATTTCCTCCTCCCCCCACCCCCAATTTCCTCTTCTGAATGTATGACTATTCACACCTCGCCGGGGCATTTAGATTGCCATCCAGATGCTGAATTCGTGAACAAAATTCAAACCTCGAAGTTGAGAGCTTCTCTCCTTTCCTCGCCCACCTGGGGAAGAAGGAAGCCACCGTTTCTCCCAGGCATGGAGGTGTCAACTGGCAGGTGGGACGACTGGGGATCTGCCCAGAAGGAAACCTTCTTTGTGGCTACCTTATCCCACCCGGCAAAAGCGGCCTGGGTGGCTTTCTGATCGGCCTCATCCTGCACGCCCACCAGCGCCTTTTCGGCTAAGCCTGCCTGTCTCCAATC